>JAVLUZ010000246.1:2046441-2201233 GCA_036768485.1 Mermis nigrescens | reverse complement strand
CCTATATATCTTTAAAATGGTAGAATTTGCATTTAGAATGAAAAGTTGTCAAATTTTTCGGCGCTCCGCGCCGTTTTGAAACAATGTTTAGTAATTATTGATGGGGGGGGGGGGGGGGGGGGGGGATGTCAGAAACCGGAAATTAGCTAAAATACACTACCAAAGATCGAAAACCCTATTTAACCGCACTAAAATCGCTGTTGTACTATATTATAATACACAAAAATTTGCATGTACAAAATGTACAAAGACTTTTGGGGACTATCTTTGTACATGTACAAACGGACCTTGTACAAAAAACAGTGATCATACTTCAGGCTCATCATAGATATACAGTGGTCGGGTGGTCAACCACTTTGATTGAAAGGGTTAGATAGTGAGCTTTTTAAGGTCAAATAAGTCCATTTCAAAAAAGCACGATCGGAGAAAGTGTCCGATTTTCATGCATTTCGGCCATCACTTTGCTTAAAAAATTTCTCATCTTTTTATTCAGGGGGTCTAGAGCATACGTGGGCGGCAAGAAAATTCTGGGGGGGGGTGCAAGATTTTTTTGAAGGTCGAAAAATGGCCTTAAAAATGGTGGTATGACGATAAAAACACCATTTTTCGACGTTTCTCATCAAGCACTATCCATTGGCATCAAAAAATTGCGAAAAAAACGAAAAATTTTCAAAAATTGAATTCTGGGGGGGTATTTTGATTTCTGGGGGGTATTTTGGTTTCTGGGGGGGGGGTGCATACCCCCCAAACCCCACGCCAGGTGTGGTCTAGAGGGTCTATTTAGACTCCAACGTGCGTATCTGCTAGAACGACTAAAACTAAGGAATAATAGCTAATGGGGCGCTTCGCTGCCCCATTTGCTGGAGCAATCTTCTTTTGCAAATGGATCGCTCGCTCCTCATTTGCAAAAAAGTATAGAAGTGATGGCCAATATGCCAAAAATTGTCTAGAAATTCAAATGTCTTATTTGTCATTTTTCTTTTTTACTGATGCTTCTTCACTCTGTAATGTCCATTGTTTGCCACCTCTCAGTCTTACAAATTAATGTCAAAAAATCATTAAGAAGCTATGGTTGCCTTTCGCTCAACAAATTAAAATAGTTGTAAATCACAATGTTCAACAAAATATTACATTTCAACTAAGCAGATTTCTTTGGTCACTTTACAACGACAGATTTTATCCTGCTTACTTATTTATGTTTTTTGCTTACCTTTTCTGCCCGTAGGACAATTAGAGGGCATTGTAACCTGTGCATAAAAGTTTGTCCTCATTGTAAACAAATGCAAAAAGTTGCATGCAAAATTAGCCGCTTGTGGCAGAAATATTTGAATTTGTATTAGCATTTTTAAAGCCGCGCTTTTGGTGTTTTCGGTTGATTAACATTAAATTGCACGCACGCTGGTCCACAACGTCGAAAACAGCATTTATAATTTGAAATTTTTGGTTTGCTGCGAACTCGCTCTCAATGATTATTCGTGTTTGTTAAAAGTATTCGTAATATCCAGATCGTGCGCTCTGAGTAGTGAATTCGGAATTAGAGTTCCAGAAAACCAGAGCCAAATTTTGGAAGTAACACCGAAACTGTGCCCGGTGCAGAAAGACAAAAAGACTAAATTCTACGTTGTGGGTAAGGGTTTGTTTGGGTATGGATAGGGTTTGTTTGGGTTCCCTGTATCTCAAAAACCGAGTAGTGAATTTTCTTCAAATTCTACAGTAAAATCGTCCATAACATTATTAACAAATAGTTGAAATTTAAATGAAATTTATTTACTGAACAAAACTTTTTTAAACGTTTTTCTCGTCGGATTACACTGCGGTGCAAAGAAATTTACACCAGGCGATGACGCATGAAAAGCTGGAAGGGTATGTAGCGTAAAAATTCACTCCACGCCAATTACGTAAGCCGCAAGAGCCACCAAAAATTTTATAGTCCTCCTTCGTTTCCGGATTTGAGCCCATCGAAAATTCGGAATCAGTAACCTGGAATTGACCTTTAGCCACAATGAGTAACACTGTTATCCAATAAAACTTTTTCCCGCAAACACAACTCGAAATTAATCATAAGTAGCGCGTTAGCGTATTACCTCCACACATTTAACTTGCTGGGGCATTTCTGGGAGGTACGGTTTCTGAATAGATAGATGCGCCAATTTTAAGTTTTTTGTTTGCAATACTGGGTGTATAATGAGCGTGTAAAGTTTTTGGCGTAACGTTATAACAGCAACTTTGTAGAGAATGAAATTATCTAAAAATGATATTTTTCATTTGACAATTTCATTTTTTATGAGGAAAGAGTGAAAACACTGTGAAAATTTACGGGTGTAGAGACAGATTTCGGTCGCATTTTGGTCATGTTCAGGTCTGCCAACGAATCTGGTTGAGTCCAAGAATTTTTCTTTCACGAAATGTACTAGGACCCAAGGGCTACCTTTGGATTACCTGTAAACTTTTCAAAACTAAATACGGAGTTAGATCCAGGGTTTAAAGTACACTCTAGTGGATAGCGTAAAAATGGGTTTTGTCTCAGATTTTTCTGCCAACTTCTCTGCTTGTAAGTCGGGACAAGTTGAATTTAATAAAAATTAAAGTGCTTTCAAAGGGCTACTTGTCACAGCAAATTGTGTTTATTTACATCAATATAGTTTTTTCGGTAGGTTTAAAGTAAAAAATCGGGTGTTAAACGTGTTTCTGTCTTGTTTTCTGCCAACTTCTTCGGTTGTGAGTCTGGACATGATCACAGTAAAAATGTATGGGTCAAACGTGATACGTCAGTTTGGCGTGTTTGTTTACACTCAAAAGTGGTGTAAAGTGGTTTACATCTAATATTTATTTGTCTTCAGACCATTGTGAAGAATTAATTTTTTTAGAAATAATGATCGTAATATCAGATTAATATCAGAATTACGAATTCAACTTGAATCTTCTTTACACTCGGTGATTGTGTAAGTTTAAATTGAAAATTAAGTTTAATTCTAAAGTGTTTCAAAAGCTCTATTTTCTTAAAAATGTCTATGTAACATCAGAATTATGAATTTGACTGTTAGTTTTCTCTACTCCCTGTAGTTATCTAAAGTTTTTACTATTCAATTATTGTTGATGTGTAAAGTTTACACTATAAATTTATTCTGCTTCCAGAGCATTGCAAAACGTGATTTTTCTCAAAATATGTTTCGTAAGGTCAGGATTACGAATCTGACTGCATGCTTCCTTTCCACCTTGTAGTTATTGTAAGTTTACACTAAAAATTAATTTTAGTTCTAAAGCGTTGCAAAAGCTCAATTTTTTTCAAAACGTTCCATGTAACGCCAGGGTTACAAATCTGAGTGTAAGTGTTATTTACACCCAGTAGTTGCGTAAAGTTTACGAAACATTTGATCTGTTTAATAAGGTAAAAAGGTGATCATGTCTAAAACTATAAGGCTGATATTTTAAAACAATATTGTTTTCCGCGTTATTGGACTACCCAGCATTATTGTGGCATGTTACTGTGTGTGTTTACTGACTAATTTACTCAAATCTGCTAATCAAATCTGGCACTAACAAAAGAATGCTCCGATGGAACAAAAAGGACGAATATACTAGGATTACGGATCATGAAAGACATAAAAGGAGAGGACTAGGAAAAGTCACCTAAGCGCTCAAAAAAAGCATAAGAATCTGCTATAAATCAGATTTCTCTAAGCAACACAAAAATCGAAATTGCGGCCTGCAGAAGCTATAGTTGCAACAAATCGACGTCAGGGCTTTCGGTAAAATTTGCAACTCCCAGAATATGAAAAAACTTCCACAGATTACTGTAGGCTCCTAGAATTCTACTTTTCATAATATTTCTGACGATTTCACCCAACCAGACCCCCAGAATTTTCTTGCTGCCCATGTACGGCTGCATAACCTCAGTTTAAGAAATAAATAACACAATACTTTATTCTTTACATCAACTTATTAAAGAAAACGACAAATTATTTTGTCTACCTGATCTAAGTCCGAACGACCGCTGTTGCAAATGAATTGAAGTGCTGTAAGGCACTTAAGCATGCGCGCAAACAGGTTAGCACCGAAGAATTTAGGACACGCGGCGCAAGAAGAATGAGCGAGATAACCGTGCAAATGAATGCAATAGTGCATAACGATAGAGCGGAAATTTTGATAGCTCATATTGTATGTATGTATAATGCCGAAGCTGGGGAAAGTACCTATCTGTAGCAGAGGTGCTACTGCACAATTTGAAATGGATGCTTTGAAGTTAAACCCAAGACGTTAATGTTATATTATTGTTTCTCAATTATATGTATACAATATTAGCGCAGAAAGTGAGAAAGAGCCAGTAGTCGATTAGTATGTACTACACACGCGATGCAGAGCGGAAGATCCGAAACCGGTGCGGGTAAATTTTGCTCATGTAACAGAAGGTATGCGGCGCCGCCCGTTACATATCTATGTACATGCAGAGCCATAATAACAGCATGATCGGAAATGTCATGATTCACTTATTGAGCCTTTTATCAAAATACTTATTAAATATTGTCATGAGAATGCGATACTGATCTAAAGCTAAATCGGATAATTTACACAGGCCAAGTTTCCCTTCCAAGCTCTTCACCAAACACCAGTGAAAAGCATTTTGAGAGGACGCCTTACTTTTTCCGGAGGCTGCAGGGTTTTTGTTGTGAGAAATCTAATTTTTAGCAGATTCTTGCGATTTTTTGAGCGCATAGGTGACTTTTATATTCGTCCTTTTTATTCCACCGAAGCATGTTTTGCTTATTATAGATATTCGTTGATCGTTTAAAACTAAAGGAGGACGTCGTATTCTTGATAGCAACGTATGCATGTAGGTTACATATGTACATGCAAGTCAAGCGTTTCAAAACTATGTGCTATAGTCTGTTCCATTCGAAACGGCCCATTTTTTGCTAGTCTTATTACGGTAGTAGATTTTCACTGCACAATTAGCATCTACAGTTATGCTCTCGTGACAGCTATCTGCTTTAAACTCTTCTTATCGATGTTTAATAAGCTTTGCTTAACATGTGACAGACTGTTGAAAAAACCTAAATAAACCATAAAAAATGGGCCGTTTGGAATGGAACAGAGTATAACAGGTTTGATGTGTTTACCAGAGAATAAAATCGATCGTTTTCCTTAAAAGCCGAAGTTCCATTACAAATTTACTTAGCGACGAAATGTCAAACATAGCCGGGGGTCAGCTCAGTTAATGCAGTGGAAAATAGTAGGATCACCGTGAATAATCGACTGATGAACTCCAATTTGCCTTCACCCCGGAAACTGCTCACTTCTCCTCCAACAGTCTGCACCACACTAGCTTTGCGCATAAATTTAAAAACATGTCCGACAGTAAGCCGACAGATTGCGATTATAGCATTGATTCGATTAATTCGTCGGCTTACTTTAAAAAAAATTCTCAAAATTTTTGCCCAAATTTATTTGAAACGGACTATAGGTAAAGGAACTTCACACTCACAATTGCATGTCTGGACATCACCCGAAACTGAAACACAAAAATTTCAGTATGTACTCATCTACTTAATCGAGATACATACGAGTACTACTATCTACTATCTGAAAAAGGCGATTCAGATGTCTAAAAAGCACACGAATTAATTTTTTATCAGCCCGTTGTCTTCCAAATCGCCCTTTTATCCTTTTTAATAAATAAATTCAAGCAAAACAACCACGCTTACATGAATTAGATAAAAATAGTACGCACCAGACGTGTTCTGGTGTGGGGGGGGGGGTTTGACCCCCCAGAATGGCTGCGACCCCGCAAGAATTGTCGATTTTTGTAAGTTGTAAAAAGTGTACCTGTTTAGCTCATTCCGTGGCTCAAAACTCCCAAACTTTTCGGCGCTTCAAGCCATATGCACATTTTTGACTATATTTAGTCCAATTTACTCAATTTTTTTGAGATTTCTCTTACGTTTTAAAATTATAGAAAGAGCGAGCATTGTCTGAAACGTCAAAAAACAGTGTTTTCTGACGTGTACCCATCGTTTCTAGCCCAAGAAGGCACTTTTTAAAAATTGTTGGGCCTGACTCCAGAATTCCCATACTGTACATGTATGGTACGCATTGTTGTAATGCTCAGCTTTAGTACGCTCTAACAGGCAGTACATTACTGGTACACTTTCAGATAAAAGACCACAAAAAAAGAAAACGGACGACAAAAGGCGACGATGGCGAAGCAAACGGGATCCCAAAATCCCCAAGAAAATTACCATTAGCAAATGTAATAATGCATTAATGAATGGAAAATCGTTCGAAACGTAGACTAAGAATGAAATAGATTTAGAAAAAATTTAAAATTTTGTACAAAATACGGCATTAACCACTAAAAATGCAAAAATTACAGTGCAATTTTATGAAGATTGAAAAAGAAGGAAGAACATGAAGACGGTGACTATAGTTAAGGATCAAAGATCACCCGTTATAATTAAGGGTCAAAGGTCACCCGTTATAATTAAGGGTCAAAAGTCACCCGTTATAATTAAGGGCCAAAGGTTAAGAAGCAAAAGTATCACTTTTTCATAATTTGAATCACGTCTTCGTCGGCCAGCGCATGACCGATGCCCACTCGCTGAGGCGAAAATTTCGGGCTCGTTCCCCAAACGATGGCGTATTTGAATTGCTGGGCCAAAGTTCGATGCACCAAGTGACACGCGTGCTCGACCGTGGCCCCTTGTCGCAAAATCAATGCATTTTCCGCCTCCAAATCGGGCGCCTGGCCCGGTTTTTTCGTGTAAATTCGTATCATATCCAACGTTTCCCACAATTTTTCCAATAAATAGTCCAAATTCAATTTCATGTTACAACTGATAACGACCGAATGCGGCAGGCGAGCCAATCGATCCACTTCCTCCATGCAAATTTGATCGATTTTATTGTAGACGTACAAGCATGACAAGTAGACTCGATTACCTGAAACCATTTCGACACTTTAGTCTGTTTCACATATCCGAGAGCTTTTTTTATCCGAGATTTTTTATTTAGTTTTATTTTATTTTTTGTTTTTATTTTTATTTTTCTTATATTTTTTATTTTAATTTTTTTACGTAAAAAATAAAAAAATTCTAAAAAATAAAAAATAAAAACTTAAAAAAATGAATAGACTGTGAACAATAAATTTTTTTTACTTATCCGAGTCTTTTCTCGAGCATCCAACTCTTTTGATCTTTTAATCAAGGAGTCATTATACATAGCACGTGATCGTCCCATTCTCAACAATGACGTTTCATCATATTCATTAAATTAGTTCTAATTTACCAACATCCAACCTTTTTCATTTTCTTTAAGTTTAAAATCTTTTATTCTCTTCATAATGTAATGGTAGATTTAAACTTTAAGTTTCTCTTGGTTTACAACTCTCGCTTAGCAAGCTTATTTTTCAAATCTATTTCATGGCGAACAGTCGTGTTTACACTATAACCAACAACCAAGAAATTTATTCTAAAATGGACTTTGACCATGTAAACTTTGTTATGCTCATTTGAAACGAATAACAACAGATAACAGTAAATCCTAATCAATTAAGGAAGCCTCAAGTATGTTAGCGATCCTTAATATTCCACTGATTTGAAAAAAAGTTTATGCGTCGATTATCCTCATTTTTATTTACAATATGTCAAATTATTTACATCTCTTTTATTTTTCTCAGATTCTCAGACTATTTACATTTCTTTTATATTTTAAGCACTTATTCAAACTACGAGTAAGTAGTACAATAAATAATATAATAATAGAGGGACGTGTGAAGGAAATGGGACTACGAGAGAACCATTGCCTAAAATTTTGAGGAACAAGTAAAAAAGGTAGACAGTAAAACTTTGCAAAAAAGGCTTGAAACCGACAAGAAACTACGGATTGAGGTAAGTAATTTTTGGCTCATTTTACATTTGATAAGGCAATTAGGTATAGGGGGTAGGACCTCTAAAATGGTTTATTTATATCTCGGAAAATTCGCTGGGATAGATAGTAAAAACTGCATTATCCGACGTTTTTCAACGCGCTCTATCAGTTACGACTATAAATTTTTCAAAAAATTTTTATTCCCTCTGAATAGACTGTGAACAATGTCATTTTTTGGTCGCACCTGAGGCAAAACTATAAAAATTACTTTATCTCAAGTGCAGAGGCGTAGCCAGGATTTTTGGCTTCGGGGGGAAGCATAAACAAAAATTTTTAAGACTACTTTTGCATTGATATGCCAGTAACGTTATGTATAGTAACATGAGTTTTTTGACGCTTTAGTAGTGTAGCCTAGCTGATTTATGTGTTTCTGACGATCAAAAATACAAAAAGCGTAAAGCGGCGCTAAGTGCCGAAGAATTTTTGGAATTTCTACCGTTTTCATGTAAATTTACGGCCTTTCTATTGACAAACACTTTGAAATCATAAGTGGCGCAAAGTGCAAAGAAATTTAGTCATTTTTTACCGCCCTTAACACTTTGTAGCTCTATGAATACTAATAGTCTGACAGAGCAGAAAATTATCCAATTCGTACATAACAATCCCGACAGTTCAAGCTTCTAACAAGAAAACTGCGAATTACTAACATTGTCTGAAGATATTTTGAGTGATCCAGGCATTTAAACGCAAGGTTGAAGCTTTACAAAAAGAAAGAACAGTAACTGGCGGCGCTTTGCGCCGGAAAGTTTTCGACGTTTTTTTCACTTTAAACTCAATTTATACCGCTTAAATCATACAAGAAAGATCAATTAATGCCGGCGCGAAACGCCGGAAATTCTTTAGAAATTCCTAGCCCTTTTACCTGGCTTGTTCTCCCTAAAATCTCGTTGCACACGAGATTTTACGGCTGCGGAAGGTCTGGGGTGGTGCGCTCAAGCGTTCTCAGCGGGGTCGGGGCTGAGTCCCGAAAATTTTGTAAAAAACCATTTTAATGTTAAATAGTAACGTTAAAATTTTCGCAAAATCGACCAAATCTCGGTTCTGAATCGAGCCCAAAAACATTAATCGACGAACTCCTACATTGCACAAAATATCGGCTGAAATGCGTTTTCGATCTGCTAATTACATAGCGCAGCAACGGGTCAATAAGTAAGAAAAATTATCAATGAATTTTGTTCTTACCGTTTTCATATCCATTTGTGGCCTTCTTATTAACAAGATGCAGTTCAGAAAACAGGAATGCGCAAAACATAAAATTTGGCCATTCCTTTCATTTAAAATTGATTATTGTCCTTTAAAGAAAAACAAAGCAAAGATTAGACAAACTGGTACACAAAGACAAAAAAAGAGAATAGACAATAGTACACATGGGTTTTTTGTGTTTGTAAATTGGTTTGGTTTCGTTAAGAATTTATTTGTTGTAAATACTGGTATTGTCAATGTTTTTGTATCATGTTGTTCTTTTAAATTGCTTGATGCACGGTAAGTGTCCATCCATTCTCATCCTCTCTCTCTTTGCTGTTTTCTCCTAGTATATACTTTTCAAATGAACCAAAAACTATGGCAATGTGGCATGGTTTTTCTACTAATATGGCAAATTTTTTGTTTTTTTTCTTGAAGCAGAGCAATGAAGAAATTCAATATTATGCATTTAAAATTGCTCTGCCCAATTTTTCATTCTGTTCACACACATGGTTGTCTTGTAATGAAATTTTTGTTGAATTTGGTTAGCGATAAAGTCATTTCGCACTTTACTATGCATTTTTTTTACTATTATTGAATTTTTATATTTTACTATTATTGAAAAGCTGATTTATGATCAACTTAAATTCATTGAATCTATTAACAATAAATAATATAGCGCAGGCAAAATTGTTTTCCTTTTGAACTCAGTTTTCTGACACTTATTGCAACAGAAAAATCAACAATATTTCTGAAAAATTTCGGGGGGTGCATGGGCCCCAATGCCCCCCTGGATACCTATGCTCATATGCGAAGCACAAAACTTTTCAAGATTTTATGACGATGACAAAATAGTAAAGAAAAAGTTCTTTCCGGCCGGGAATCGAACCCGGGTCGCCCGCGTGACAGGCGGGAATACTCACCACTATACTACCGAAGACCGAAAGCTAATTCTAGGTTAGTCTATGAAAACGTGAGACGACAAACAAAATAAACGGATGCAAAAAACCCGCAATCACAAGGATATTATTCAATAAATCTAAAGAGTTGTTGAGCAGGAAAAAATTTGCACACATACAACCGCACACACAGAGGCGAAAAATGCTATATGACATCAACAATTTATATTAAAAACCCATCCAAAAATCAAATAGTAAAGAAAAATGACAAACCCTGCAAAACGTCAATGAAATCGTCCATATTGCAATCCTCCCTAAATATCACGTCAGCGTTGAAAATTTTATATTCATGCAAGATGGTGTAAACTAGCTTCTCGTCCATTTTTGTCAAAGGAACGGTGTGAGTGAAGTTTATGCCTCCAGCTTTCTTTGCCTAAAATACGCGAAAAAACAAATTGGGCAAAACTATAGAAAGAGCGTGGAAGGATGAAAAACAGATAAACAAGTTCTGCGGGTGCTAAATCCGAATGCCCCAAGGATACCACCTTGGGTATCAAAAAAACAAACGAAAATACAGAAAAACGGATACAGAAATGGAAAATTCAATCGGGAAGTCCTATTTAATAGAATTAATAATGAAATGTAAATCAAGAATCAGCTCGCCCATGTACTATCTATAGCCATTTTGAGAGGGAAGAGACTAGTAAACGCACAAATTTCGCCATTTTTTCTACTCAAATTAGAAGAAAAGATTATGCGAAATCTACCAAAGCTCAATATTGTTCCTTTCCTGTGCTCTGAGATAAAGAATTAAAATTTAACCTATCGCTGGCTACGAATCATATGTACGAAGTCCAAATTTAGGATGGGGCTATCTGTTTATTCAACAATTTAGGAAGATATTTTTTCGGGTTTTAATCTGGAATTGAAGCTACTTCTCGGCGTTCAATCCTAAAATCAGGTTTCCGTCAGCTTCTAATTTTACCAAAAGAAAACGCGCTGCCCTATCTCAAAAAAGGTTGTATAAGCGCCTTTCCCGAAAAAATTTAAAACGTCATATTTGTGTTTCAGACTCATATTATGTAGTTAAAACGGAGTTTTCAATTAGTGCAGCCTCAAGAAGACGAGAAGCAATCACTGACAAGAAATAATCTAAATTCGGTCATTACTTAAAATTGATTTAAAGTTAAGACTCGATACAACTTAATTAATAAGTAAATAATAAATTTTAAACAACTTTGTCCTTTTTTCACTAAATTTGTCATTTACGCGTCATATGAAAATACACGTATGCATTAGCGTACGCAGGGGGGAGGGCGGCCGCCCCTTCTTAGCCCAAAAATAATTTTTGAAAGGTAAGTTTGAAAATTGGCATCTTTTTATCGAAAAGTCTCAAAATTTTAGGCGCTTAGCGCCGTAGAATCATTATTTTCGTTACTCTGGGCCCAAGCGCGGCCAAAAAATGTAATTCTTCATAGCTCATTAGAAGAGAATGATTTTTCTCGGAAAATTTGAATTTTATGAGCTTAACGGATAGAGCACGTTTGGAAACGTCAGAAAATGCACTTTATTTGGTGCCCCGGCGAATATATGCCGAAATATAGGGTCACCAATTTTGGACCGCCCCCCCTAGAAAAATCCTGCGTACGCCCCCGCATGTATGTAAAGCACGAAATGTTGGGCGATATCACTGGTCATCAGGCGGAATAGCCGGTCTTCAAATTTGTGCCTAAAACAGCTAAAAACGAAGTATTTTTAGTCTATTGCTGTTTTATGCAAATTTTTCTGAACAATTTTCCCCTAAAATGAATGCTGGGGAGGAGAAATGAAATTCTTATGTAGGGGAAGGGAATCCCAGATGCATGAACATACGATTGTCGTGAGCTTTCGCAAGAAAAAATCGACAAACTTTGTAATAAATGGCGGGCTTCCGTTTATTGAGTCTTATTCCGACTGATTCCAGCTCAATTTCGAGCAGGCGCTTTTGCACGTCGCCCTTAACAGCGTCCAGCATCATGAGCACCATATCAGACGTGCGCGCGACGGCGATAACCTGTCGACCCCGACCCTTTCCCTGGGCAGCCCCTTCGATAATACCGGGCAAATCTGCAGAAAATATATCCAGCATCATACAAGTGATGGGGCATGGGGGATCCCCACCATAGAGTGGGCGACCCTTTCCCTGAGCAGCAAAGGTCAAAAAATGACCTTAAAAATGGTGGTATGGCAGAAAAGACATTATTTTTTAACGTTTCTCATCGATCACTATCCATTGGCATCGAAAAATTGCGAAAAAACAAAAAATTACGCCCAGGACTGTCCCCCCACCCAAAGTTGGTCGTCCCCCATTCCCAAAAAAAACAGAAAATTTTTAATACAACCCGAATTTTTGAAAAAATCAGAGATCGTTTACCCCCCCACCTTCTAGGAATAGGGGCCCCACACCCAAAATTTAGAGACCTTACATGCATGTTCAACTTTGTTCGTTTCTGTTATATTGGTATATTTTTATTAATTTTATTTTCTTTGTATTTTATTCTTTTTATATATAAAAATAAATATATTCATTTCAAACTACAAATATTTTGTAAAATTTATTCAATTTTTTCATTCCATCTTTGACCTTTCTTTTTGCCGTAAAGAATGGGAAATAAAGAATGGGAATGGGAAATACCCTAAGCCAAAGTAGGCGGTCGCCCATTCCCAAAAAGGGTGTTTGCCGCTACTTCATTGCGAAAACACGCTTTTATGTTACTAGATGTTTTTTGGTATTTTTGATCAAAAATAGCCTCAAGTATTGAAAAATACAAAAAATCAGACTTTCGAGTCGTTGCGTATATGTATGTATGGATGCAGTGAAGTGAACATATGTAATCGAAGGAGATGCAAGCAGAATAGAAGAAATCAGAAGTTTTAGGTGCGATAAGCCTATATTACCTACAAGAACACTAAAAACGTTTTTAGAAGAATCACCGTTTAAAACTTTTCCAGCTTCAAAAATGCCGAGCCCTCCCTGAATTATTCATTCATATTACAAGACAGAATAAATTAAAATTCGATTTATGAGCATAAAAAGTATATATAAACTTATTATGTTTTAAATTTGGATATTTTATTCAAATTTAGATTTTCCGTTATTCTCGGCATAATATTGACTTTTTCAAATGAATAACTAAACAAATACTAATTTTAAAAATTTATAAATACTTTTTGGGCATTAAAATTATAGCATTATATAAATTTAGTAACTTTCAGACACGATAGAAGTTAAGAAGTGCTAAACCATCATCCTTGCTCCTGTATACATATTTCAATAAGATATCAAGATTTTTAAACCAAGAACGACAATCGTGGATTAAGCAAAATATCGACATAAAGCTTCGGTTAATATTTATTTGAATCAATAAATATTTATAAATCATACAAGCACATAGGGAGGGGTGAGTGGGGTATCCCTCCCCGCTTAATGGTCCAAAAGTTGGGCACTGTCAGGCGATTTTGTCCTAAACTAGTATGTCTTCTGAGTAATTTTGACCTTATTTACCTAAAAATACAAGTAATGTAGTATAAATCTAGGATTTAACCCTTCCCTGGCTACCTTGACCTTGTGCATCTTGTTATTATAAATATGCATGATAAAATCAAGTTAATAAATAATTTATCGATTGAATTTTTCTTTAATATAAATGTATCAAACAAATTGAGAATATATTTTTAAGCGTGTTTAATTATCATTGATAATTAAACATTACATGTAAATAAATTAATAATTCCTGAATTTTACCCAATAATTGAATTTTGGCCCCATGATAATCAATCACACCAGGTACGCACGTCAACGTAGTAAATTCATAGTCAGCCGCAACGCTCTGAGTCCGAGTCAAAGAACTCAACAGCGTTGATTTGCCAACCGATGGAAATCCTATCAGAGCTACCCGGGCGTCGCCCGATTTCATTACATCGAAACCTAGATAAAGATATATAAAACAAGTACAGGAACTCAATTTCAAGAATTTATTAAAACAAGTGAGGTCAAATAGTACTTCAAACAATAAAATATACCATGTTTATATATATATATATATATATATATATATATATATATATATATATATATATATATATATATATATATATATATATATATATATATATATATATATATATATATATATATATATATATATATATATATATATATATATATATATATATATATATATATGTATATATATATATATATATAGAAACATGGATCATAACATAAAAATGCAAATAATCAATTGAATAAGCATATTAACATCGTAATAATCGATAATTCTGATTGATCATTTATCAGATAAAATTATTAAACATTTTACTTAATTTATAAATTCCTACATTTAAGATAAAAATTTTGAAGAAAGGGTAACAAACTCAGGTTAATTAGTAACAAAAACGTCATGCATTGTGCGGAGATCGCCACGTCTGACGCAGGGATTTTTTCGCGCAGTACAAATGAAACACCGGTGTTGCAAATGGACTCTGAAACTCATTCAATTTGAGTTTAAAATACAATCGTAGCCCTTCAAAGAGCTCTTTATCACATTTTCGAAATTTCCGACGATTCGCGACGATTTATAGTCATCTTATTTTTCCTCAAATTAAAAATAAAAGTATTTAAATATTTGCTCTTTAAGAGTTAAAAATGCACGCGCACGCGCACTAAACATGCACACGGTTAAAAGCGATGGGAAGCGGGTAAACCGAGTTTCCGGTGGGGGGGGTCATAAATGACTAATTTTTACCTACTTAATATCAATTTTTTATACTTAATTCGTCGTAAGTATTATATTTTTTCATGATTATTTATGGTTAAATTTGCATTAATTTTCGTGGTTCAAAATGGCCTCAGGGGGTATGCTTCTCAAAAGTCCTGAAAGAAGGGATACCCCATACCCCCACAGTGCACGTGTGACACACACATGTAAATCGTGCGAAAAAATCTAGTATGATATTGTGTTGTGATTTAAGGCCTGTGTAAAATAACGATTTCTTGGAAAACCTCAAAGGACTAAAAACGCAGGAAAGAAAATTCCTGCATTTCGTCGAAAAGAAAAGAGAAAGCAAATTTTTAGGAGTACAGAAAAGATACAAAATCCCTCCTACATGTAAAATAGGGATAATTAGGTCCATGTTAGTAAGCCTCTTGCAATTCCACCGCCACAAAACTGTAGAATGTAATAATAAATCATAAGCAATCTAATGATTAAAAAATGAGAAAAGGAACTCAGTAAAATATGAAAAAACAACGAATGTACCATCGCCTTTCGCGCCTGCTTTTCCTTGCGGCTCTAACAGCTGCTGACGACATTTGGCTAATTTTGCTTTAAGGAGACCCAAATGATATTCAGTTGCTTTATTTCTCTGCGTGCGAGCGATTTCGCGCTCAATTTCTTGAATCTTTTCTATGATACCCATAATTACCCTTTCGAAGCTTAGATCTAAAATGAGCTAATTCGAACGAACGAATAGCTTTGTGCAAAGAAAGCAAATACGAGATAATAGATAATAAATCGTTATGTAATGAATTTAATATTAAAATAAGTAGACTATTGAGGAAATTTAATTTGATATGCAAACTTTTTCCAAATCAAGGAAACGTTTCTTTATAACTATTAATTAATCGGACAATCGAGCAGAAAGGAAAAATCAATTGATTTCTATTGAAAGTTATAAAACCCAAGCAATAACAAGGCCATTTGGCATAGAGAGCTGCATTGATTAAAGCGCACTGTACAAATAACATAGCAACTTGAAACAGTCGATTCCATAAAGCTCCTCTAAAATGAACTATTCATAGCGTTTTCACACAGAACAATTGATGAAAATGAAGACGAATTTCAAATGAAGCATGCGGTCAAAAAATGAAATATCGAAAAATAATATAGATCACACAACAGATGAAATACTCTGCGCTTGAAAACCAGTTAATCAAAACGGTCTATCCGAAGAGTTCAGAAGATATCCAACCTTTCTTAACATTTTAAGTAAAAAAACACTACCATGATAATAACGATTTGAATTTCGTTGTGAATTTTTATGTTAACAGCAACCTAAAGTTTTAGCGTCAATACAAACAGATATATATCCAGCGTCAAAATTTTGACGAAGTCAGCTAAAAGTTTAGCGATTCACATATAACATTCTCCGTGAAATTACGTAATAACGAGTTACAAAAATTCTTAAGCATTAGAAGATAATGTGATTCGGCAAGTTTTCCAAGCCCGTTCCGAAAAGCTGACAAATTTACAAGAACAAAAATCTATTTTTAGATAAATTATTTTGTATGCATAAATATAAATATCCAACAACGGTCTGTTAAATTAGTCAAATAGCTTCATTGAGCTAGAACGGCCATAGAAATTAGTGCATACATTAAAATAATGCAAAACCGGCTTTGACCCACATATCTTGGTCGATTCAAAGCATTTTTACGAAAAGCATTTTATTCGTTTCTGGTCGCACTTTTGGCTTATTTTTCGAAGGGACTTTTGGAAGCGCTCGGTTGAGTTAGCGACAAAATTCACGTTTAAAGCGCCTAAGGGGCTCAAAACAATAGGTAGGTATATTTTTCGACGTTTCTGAATACATACATGTTGTATATATTCTTAATGAATATCAGTTTTCAAAAAATTCACGAAACAGGACGCACCGATAAAAAATGATTTAAAATAAGAAAAAATTATTTTTCATTCAAAAGCGTTCAAGACCTATGCATATTATTTATGAGCAGTTTTCATTTTTATAGAAAATATGCGATTTCAGACAGCCATCTAATTTTACTGTATAACATTGCATAGTTTAATATCCTCGACATGCCTATTTCGCAAAAGTGCACAAAACATTTAATAAACGTTTAATACGGTAAAAAGAAACATTGTTGTAACTAAATATACAATATACTGACGTACAAACATGACACAAGAACGGCCGAAGAGTGAAATGAAGGAACTAAAAGCAGAGCTCTGCGCGGGCCGAAATTTTTAGGCCCGCCCGCCAGCACTGTTGCTTAAATGAAACCCGCCCGCACATTTTTTTGTTATAATGCGTTTTTAGGGTAAAAAAGCATTGAAACGCAGAAAATAAATTCAAAAAGCGTGCTGCGATGTTTCCTTTGCATATTTTAATAGCAGAAACAATGTCTTAATTCGACCATTCTACTGCCAGTTATTTAGTGAGTTTTATCGCAATATGTTTGTTGTAGTTTTTTAAAGTTATGACTAAGATAAGTTGTGATTTAGCCGAAAAGCACTTATACCGACCTCGGCTCTAAAATAAATCTGCAGGGCAATTTCGGATGGAAAAGTTATCTATAGTCGGTTTTGGCCGAAAAAGTTGCTGAAACGCGGAATTTTTCTGAAAAACGGCCTCTTAACTACTATTTTGCTAGTTAACAGATTTCCGTTTATATATACATTCTGCTTGCCGGAGCAAAATCTGTTTCATACCTACAGTTTATGCTTGAATTTAATTCACGAATTAGTGATGCAGGCTGGCTTCAAAGTTTTAGATACTAGTATCTGCCAGCCGCCAGCCCCAAATCTTCGATTTTATTTTAGCGGGGATCAACAAAATTTTGAAAATATGAATAATACAATCTTAAGCGTTTTTACATGTACCTAAGCCGTCTTGAGAGCCATTTATGGATAGAAAGCGTTACATATTCGCTCGCATTATATTATCTATAGCACCTATGTATGAAAGAGATATCTGCTCGGTAAAAGAACGAAAAATGAAAAATCTCTTACCATACATGCAAACGGTCAAAAGCTCTGGGAGGGGGCAAACCGAGTTTCCTTGGGAAGGGGGAGTGAATGAGCAATTTTTAACCTAATTGATGTCAAATTTTCGTACTTAATTAGTCGTGTTTGGGTTTTCATGAATATTTATGGTTAAATTTGATAAAAACAATAACAATAAGGGCAATGGAATACCCTTCAACATCAAATTTATACAAAATAATAAGAGGAAAATGTCTGGTTGAATGAATTGAAAAGTCTACTGGTCGAAAAATAAGTATATGTACTTGAAATTACACTGTTCGACGTCATTCGACGTTTTTTCATGGTTCAAGCAATCGGTTTTGGTCCAAAATGGCCTGAGGGGGCATGCCTTCTAAAAGACCTGGTAGGGAGATACCCCTCACACCCCTCCAGTGTGCATGTGTTTTTTTACGGTCTAGAAATATTTTTAGTGAATTCAGGGCAGGCATTGAGTTTTTTAGTGAAATTATTTGCTTTTGATCGCAAAAGGGCAAAAAAGAGGCGCATCAGTGACTATAAAGGCAAGAATTATCGGCAACAATTACCGAAATATGTATTATTGGCAAAATTAACAAAAATTATGACGGAAAAGTTACATAAATTTAACAACCACTTCATTTCATAGATTTTCCTCATTAGCGAGAATTTAATTAAATTAAAAATAAGAGAGCAGGGCTTGATAGTCAGAAAAATCTTAATATTTTATTGAACAATAACGAATTCTGTAAAGGATGATGTCAGAAGTCCCATTATTAGTCCACTACTTGGAACATATATCATTTTTGAACTGAAAAGCAATTTATTCATGACAAAAAATAAAATTACCTCAGAAAAGTCGCAAAATATATTTTTATTCATAATCTTGGAAATAGATTAAACTTTTATATTTTTCGCATTGAGGACACCCAACTATTGATGGGAGATCATTTCATTGGAATGAATATACATCCAGACTAGCCTTCAAAAGACATACATATTACCGCTAATTTATACCTACTAGTGATACATTTTTCCAGGCACGTAGCTCTGGGGGGAATGGGGGGAGGGGTCCGGTCCGGATCCCTCAAAATTTAGGAAAATCGGAAAATATGACTTTTTTTAATGTTAATTTGTGCTATTTTTGGCCTTTTCGGGCTTAGTCCCCCAAAATTGGTGTTGGTCCCCGTAAAATAGGACGGCCAGCTACCTGCCTGCATTTTTCAAAGTGAGAACTTATTCAAAAAGATATAAGGCAACGGCTTTGCTCATATCGACAGGGGTGAAATGAGACGTGGCTAATTTCAAAGTTAGAAATGCATTTCAGTGCTTTAAAACTGAACTATCAACAGCGGAAAACGTTTGAAAAATTAGCCTCATATCAAACATGGTTCTCTGCGGAGTCTCAAAAAACTTAGCACCACACAATTCTCATAAAAAAATTTGCATATTCAAATTAATAATTACGAGTCACAGAAGCGCCGAAAATTTCTGACATTTAGTATATCCTTAAAAGCTCAATTTTGTAGCTACACACATACCAGTCCGTGTATGTTCAAATCCAGAAGTGTTAAGGTAAATTGCCGATTGGTCTTAAATTGAACTTAATTTACCCCATTCCCGGACATAACCGACAACCCCGCTACCGAAATTTTGAGCTGTTACATTCCAGCTAGAATTTCCCCATACGTTGATAAAAAGATTATAAAAATTTCGAAAAAATGATTAAAAAACATAGAGCGACGAATCCTTGGCTAGAAATAAACGAAGAGGCGAGGTTTAAAATGTCATGCTTACAGAAGCATGGTCAAAAGAGCTTTACTACGACGATTAACTAATTTTAGTTTAAGTTTAGAAAATTTATTAAAATTTTTTTAGAAGTTTTAAATTTTATAAATTTTATTATTTACACCCCATTTTTCTACTTCAGCTTTACGAGGTCGTTTGTTTACGAACACACGATCACGAGAGGTTTACAACGTTGTTTACTTATACAGTACTGTGCAAAAGTCATCTCGCACTTGCATGATTTGTGCTGTGTAACCCTCATTTTCGTATGTTATTTTAATTACGTCAACTAACTTAACATCTGGCAAACCCTCTTTTTTTGATAGATAAAAATGTGCTTTTATAAATAACATACATGCATGTTTTCCAGATTTATTGCTACTTTTTAAATAAAATAATTGTGCCAAAAGGAGAGGGCTTTACGTCAACAATCAATGTGAAAATTAGGCTTGTGAAAGAACATCATATTCCTAAGAGAGAGATAGTTTGAGGCATGAAAGTTTCAGATCATACAGTATACTATATTAACAAATAACAAAAACTATGTTTGATCTTTAGCATCACTGCCTTGAAAGAAACTTGTCGCCAGCTTCACAAAGTTGACAAAAATTCAGATTAATCAGCAAATAATGCCTGTTTTGCAGAATTTTTGTCAACTTTGTGTATCTGTCAGTTAGTTTCTCTTTGCACGGTGATGTTGACGAATAATTATTTGTTTTAAGAGTATAATGGGCTGAATGCAGTGATCTTACGGGGTCAGATTTTCACCCCCAATTGGGGTCGGGGTCGGGGATGAAATACCCCGGTTTTCGGGGTCGGGGATGAAGATTAACAATTAAGATTGCATGATTACATACCAATTTGAAAAGGATAAAAACGATACCTTCACTTGTTTGTAGAGCATACTAATAAAGCTGGTTGTGTTCAACATTTTATTTTCATTCCAAGTTCAAGCATGGTTTTAGCAATTTAGCATTACTTTCAATTTTAATCACTAATCGCTCTCGCTTTTTCGTATTCTTCCAGTTTTTTCATAACGGTTTTCTATGGCGCACTGATTGTAGAGGAGCCAATGGTGCGAAGCGCCGAAAATTTTCGAAATTTTTACCATTTTCATGTATAATTTACGCCTTTTTCTTGACAAACAGTTCGGAAATCATAAGTGGCGCAAAGCATCAAGAAATTCAGTCATATTTTACCGCCCTACGACAATAATCGGCGGTGCTAAGCGCAGGAAAATTTTGACGTTTTTACTCTTTAAACTCAATTTATACCGCTTAAATCATACAGAACATATAAACTAATTGCGGCGCGAAGCGCCGAAAATTTTTAAAAATTCCTAATCCTTTTACCTTTTCTGTCCTCCTAAAAATCTCTTTCAACATGTAGAACGAGATTGTACGGCTGGGGATCTGGGGTGGCGCGCTCAAGCGCCACCAGCGAGGTCCAGAGCAGAACCCCGAAAATTTTGTAAAAAAGCACTCCAATTTTTAATTAGTAAAGTTAAAATTTTCGCAAATCGGCAAAATCTCGGTTCTGAATTAAGTCCAAAAAACTTAAAATTGATGAACACCTACACTGCACAAAACTTCTGAGCTGAAATGCGTTTTTCGACCTCTGCTAAGTATGTTGCGCAGCGACGGGTCGCAAGGCGCAACCAATAAGTCATTGAAGGATGTATCAATTAGAATTTTGTTCTTACCATTTTCAGGCCCATTTGTGGCCTTCTTATTCACTAGTTCAGAAAACAGAACAGAAAATGCGCAAAAACACAAGAAAATTTGGCATTTCCTTTCATTTAAAATAGAATTATGTGTCCTTGTAAAGAAAGATAAACAAAGCAGAGAATGGATAAATTGGTTCGCAAACATTTTCGCACCTTTACTATTATGTTCAACAAGCATGTGCAGTTTCATTCAGTGAACTAATAGTTCATTAAATCACTAAAGTGCTGCGAAGTGCTGGATTATTTTAACAGATTCAAGCTTTTAAATTCATTGGATCTGTATAACAATAAATGATAATGACTCGGCGCGAAGCGCCGAAAAATTTGACGTTTGTGCCTTTTTAAACTCAATGTTCTGGACACATTGCGCCAGAAAAATCAACATAATTTCTGGAAAATTCCCGGGGGCATGTGCCTCCATTCCCCCTCCCCGGCTACGCCTGTGATTCCGCAGTAATTTCGGCGCACTTCATAATGGAAAATATGCGAACATGTATGTACGTCTTAACAACATGGCGACCAGGCGTACTTTTTATGAAATATCGCGAGTGTCGAGTTTAACATATTAATTTTGCTGGTGAATGAATCGTCCTTGTTCCGAATTTATTTGCTATTTATACAATTCTTCTATGTACTAACAAATAAAATGTTATATTTCACCCCCGAAAAAGGTTCAACCCCGACTCGAGAAATCATGCCCCCGGTCGGGGTCGGGGTTAAGGTCGGGGTTTTTCGGGGTCCCCGTACGATCACTGGCTGAATGTGCCGAAACTTTCATGCTTCAAGCTGTCCCACTGTTCGAAATATCTTGTTCGTTCAAAACCATAATTCTCATACGTTCAGTTGCCATAAGCTCTCCCCTTTTTGCTCGATTATTTTGCATAAACAATAAAGAATGATCCTAAAAAATAACTCAGCCATTAAGAGCACATTTTAAACTATACGAGAAAACCGGGAAGGCCTGAAAATCAGTCAGTCGATGTGACACAAACTGACAAGTGTAAACTAGGGTCACAACACAGAATAAATCATGCAAGTGCGAGAAGACTTTTGCACAGTACTGTAAAAGCATAAGATTAACAATATTGTTTTTTAGAAAAAATTGGCCAGAGAAGAGTTTTACAATTTAGAGCTAAATACAGAACGATTGGAAAAATTACAATAATAAAAAAATTATGAACGAAATCATTCGAAAAATAAGTCGCCAGCGCTCGGCAGCGGCGCTAGTCGAGTAAAATCGGGCAATTTGGACAAATCGGGCAACGAATCAACGTGCTGATGCAAATCTTTGCGTTCCTCGCTCAATTTCGCCAATTTTTCCTTCCACAACGCCAATTGCTCGGCGTCTTTTTCGGCCAAGCAACGCTGCGCCTGGACCACTTTTCTCAATTGTTCCGTCAAATTCGACCTGATCGACATTTCGTCGGATAACCTGAAAATTCGACGTCTTATTTCGTTTAACTTTTTTTTGTACATTTTTTATAAAAATGTAAACAGGACGCCGAAATGGACTGATTTAATTTAAAAACGATTTCTACCACACAAGAGCATCGGGTGGGGAGGGTATAACCCCTAAGCCTTGAAAAACTGATAGCTAAGCAGCGATTTTGGCCGAAAAACCATTGCTGTATAGCCTTTTTGGGCTCAGAAAATTAGCTATACAGTCTTTTTGGGCTCAGAAAAGTAGCTATATAGTTTTTTGAGCTCAAAAATGATATTCAGTAGTCTTTTCCGAGTTTCAAAAGGATATATAACTATTTTCTCGACTCCAAAAAGGGAATAATAGTTATTTTTAGTCCAAAAAGGCTACATATATAGCTATTTTGTGAATCCAAAAAGGCTATATAATTTTCTGAGACCAAAAAGGCTATGCAGCGAATTTGCTGACCCCAAAAGGACTATAGAGCCTTTTTTACGAAGCACATAATTATCTAGCAATTTTTGCTTTCCACCCTACTGAAAATTTGACCATGCGAACATGTAACAAGAGGGGCGCTTGACGAAATTCCCTTACACACTCAAAGTTAGACGTAACCCCCACAAAAGTATTAACCCACAACTTAAGAAAAAATCGCGTTTTTTGCCATTTTCAGGTGTTTTTTGGTCGTTTTTGGCCAAAAATTGAAGGACTTTACCCCTCACCCTTTAAAAATGGTCGGGAGCCCCCACCTAAAATACTAAGCAATTATGTGTATATTTAAAACGTTTAATTATCAATATTTTTCGAAAAATTTTTATTTTATCCAAATTCGACTCAATAAGAATATTGTTCGGTCAAAGTCGTCCTGATCGACATATCGTCCGATCATCTGAAAATTCGAGTCTCTTTTGCTTCATTTTCATTTGTAACTTTTGTAAAAGAGTAAACAGGGCAGTTTTTTTGTACAAGGTCCATTTGTATATACATGTACAAAGATGGTACCCAAAAGTCTTTGTACATTTTGAACATGCAAATTTTTGTGTACTAAAATATGGTACGGTAGCGATTTTAGCGCGGTAAAACAAGGTTTTTCGACTTTAGGTAGTGTATTTAAGATGATTTCTGGGTTTCTTGTGAAAGAAAATATTGAAAATTGTCTAAAAACGACGCGAAGCGCCGAAAAATTTGGCTTGGCTAAATGCAATTTCTTCCATTATCAAGATATATAGAACACACAATTACTCATTTGGGCGCGAAGCGCTGAAAATTTTTGAGAATTTTAGACTTTTTTACAGTTTTTGCCTTCCCAAAATCTTTGATTATACACAAAGACGGCCCCGAAAAGTCTTTGTACATCGGTAAAAATCTTTGCCGAATAAAAAAAGCATGAAAGATTTAAACTAGTAGATAATTTAAAAAAAATCCCTCAAAATTTTGAATATTGTTCGGTCAGACACAGACATGCATATCACGGGAATTCCGGACGAAGGGGTGGGGGGTGGAATTTTAAAGTGCATTTTTAGCTACGGTGCACTTACGCGTCAAGAACATCATTTCTAGCGAGCGTTTCTAACGATATTATCCTAAAGTGTAGAAAACATGAAAAAATTCCGAAACATATCAAAAAAATTTATTAAACTCAACAAATATGACAAAAATGAGTCAATGGAGCGTAGCGCCGAAAATTCGACACTTTTAAGCAAACAGATATGTAGCTAAAAACGCTCAAACTCCCCCAGATACTGTATGGCCAAAAATGTAACGGCTCGAAAGTTTGGGTGAAGGGGCAATCCCCAGTAATTTTTAAGGGGGAGTAGATGACCTCCAATATTTCGGCCAAAAAAACACCTGAAAACGACAAGAAATTAAATTTTTTCCAAAAATAGGGGAAAATCAAACATTTTACGGCTTGGGGAGGGAGCAAAGCCGTATTGAAGGGGGCGTGTGGGGGCGGCCGCCCTCCTAGGTCGGGAAAAAATAATGAAAGGTAAGATAATGCATGAAAGGATTGAAAAATCGCATGCCTTTTTCGTCAAATCTTCAACTTTTCGGAGCACGCCGGAAAACGTCGAAAAATGCGTTTTTTGCGCGCTATCTCGACGAATCGCCGAGATATAGACCAATTTATGTTGGGTCCGCCCCTTGGCCGAATCCTGGATACGGGCCTGGGGGATAGGAGGACGACCGATTTTGGATAGGGGATTCCCCTGTTACATGTACATATATGTACGGCCAAACATCGTCCGATCGACATTTCTTCAATTAATTTAGAAAATTTACGGCTTTTCCTTTTAACTTTGATTTGTTTTTTGTCAAAATGTAAATAGGATACCGAACTGTACTGATATAAGCATAAACCACTGATAATTAGGAGCAATTTGCACAGTACACGAATGTTATTCGGCCACGTACCGTTCGATCGACATTTCTTTAGTTGTAAATTGAGAATTCAATGCCTTTTACGATTCATTTATGCACGGTTGCATCTTGAAATATAAACAGGACATCGAGCTTCTTAGCCTATTTAAACTACTAATATTAGCGACGATTTGTGCAGCATGACTTTCATTGTATATGTATGTAACACGGGTATGATAAAACAAATATGATATCATAATATAGTATGTACATATGCACGTAATATGATACATGTAATCAGGGGAGTAACCGAGATTTTTTCGGGGGGGCCGAAAATTTTGAAGTACCATAATTTCGAGAAAGATTAGGAGATGGACGAAAAGAATGGTGTTTTTGGGCGTTTACTCAATGAGATACATTGCACGGTGAAGAAAAAATTTTAAAACATAAAATTTTTTGCTTGGTTTCAAACTTGGATATAAAAAAATCTATCGTTTTAATCCATCTGTAGGGCTAATTTCTCAACATCAACTTCAAGCTCGACTCCAAAACATTTCGAAATTATTGTCTTTGAATTTAATTTTGTGGTTTTCCAAAAACAACTAATACAGGAAGTGATAAATCGCACCGAAAAATTTTGACATATTCACCATTTTTCAGTGAAGTCTGGACTTCTAAGTACGAAACATAATATAAAATAAGCAATCCGGCGCGAAGCGCCAGAAATTTCCGAGTCTAGCAGCTCAAATGTGCGCTAAAAACGTATTCTGGCTGTCCTATGAGTTGACTCCGATAATTTTCAATTTTTCGCTCCACGGGACCCATGAAAAAATCAAAATATTTTTTCATTTAGGGGGCCCAGTCGGGAACCCCCCCCATCCGCCCCGAATTGCTACGCCCGGCATATATTCGATTTTCTTACGATAGGACGTATTTTTCGCCTTACTTACGTACGTATGCGAGATTGGGTTTTTCATAGAAGTGCAAACAGAAATCTAAGTTTTCAAAATTGTACTAATCATAGGAGACAATTTATACGGTAGGTACGACGGATATTCGACCCTAATATATCACACTTTACACATTTATCATTTCCTTAATCTAATTGTCTAATACTACCGAGTATTCATTTGATTGTATTAGTGGTAATAAATATTCATAATCGTTTATTTACTAATTAATAATAATAATATTTATTAGCCAATTACTACCGTAGAAAATGCAATAAAAATTACATGAAAAAATGATTTAACGAACGAAAAATGTCGAACGAACGAAAGGAAGTTTATCAGCATAGCATAGTAATGGATGAGACGTACAGGCGGATTTATTAGTCGTACCTCATATTATAAGCCTTCAGTAGTTGACCGGCTTCGTTGACTACCTGGGCAAATCGATCGGCTTGAAATTTGGTGGTCAGCGTGCTCAATTTGGACGTATCGGCAATATCGGCTGGGAATTGAGCAATACGTTGCCTGAACGAGAAAATAATACATAATTAATATTTATATTATTATTATTATTAATAAAAATCCACCTAGCTTCAACATCAGCCGACGCCGGTTTAAGCAACGCTTTCAAAGCCGTAATTATTTCGTCAGTTTTTGGCGCCTGCGCTATAATATCTTCAGGACAACGTAAGCTTAACAATCTTTCCTCGGTTGTCATAGAAGTTGACGATTTTTCCTGACGAAAACGATGGAAAATCGTTGCACAGAGAAGTAATTGATTATAAACAATACCTCGAGCAGTATGTTAAATTAAAAATAAGCGTTGCTTCTTTGAGAGGTAACAGTCTGCAATCTTCAGGCGAGGGTACACCCGTGGAAGAGGGGGAAGGGGCCAGATACATACATGTAAAGGGGGAGGGTTGGGAGATCCTCCACCCAAGCCGGACGTCCCCCCATCCTTCCAAAGTCAGAAAATTTCTGACCCTTCATTTCTGAAAAACAGTTATATTTTGGCCAATCTTACGTGTTTTTTTTGGCATTTTTGGCCAAAAATTAAAGGTCCCCCAAACTTCCCACCACGATCATATATGGCCGTTGCATGTCTGGGCATACCCAAAAGAATAAATTTTTTTGTGATTTATTACGATTTAGCTCCATCAGACCCCTCCGAGTTCAATTACTATCATGCCAATGCATGGGCGCGGGTATTCGGCTTATTTGCAATTTTTGATTATAATATTGGCCCAAAAACGCAAATCGTTGTAAAAAAAATCGGGAGAGAAATGTGAATGGCCTCCAATTTTCGGTCAGTCGAAAATATTAAAAAAACGGCCTAAGAACGCAAAATTTTGTCGACAGGGGAGCCGCGGCGGCGGGGGGGGCTAAAAATATCAACTTCAAATGGGGTTTGGGCAAAAATTGATGTTATCCCCACGCAAAAAGTTTTTCAACCTATCGCGAAAATATTTTCACCCACAGAAATCGCGCCTTTTACAAAAAATGCATAAAACGTCCTGGCTTTTGCGTTAGTTTAGCTCAAAAGTGCCAATTTTTTAGGCGTTTCGCACCGAGAATAATTATTGAATTTTGTTTAGAAATTTTTCATATTTTTATCGAACAGGAAGAGAGTGCATCGTCAGAAACGTCACAAAATGATGTTTTGACACGCATTCGCAGTGTTGACCCCGAAAAGACGCATTAGACAATTTTTTAGTTTTCTTTCCCTCCCCTCACAATTCCTATGTTGTATATGCATACCTAAGAAATCGCATTCCTTCTTATGTATGTGTGTGTGTATATGAATTTATATTGTGTAAAATAATTGGAAACAATCTGTAATATTATGTCACAATTGCGCAATCAATGATAAATTACTTATTGGTCATATTTTAAAATGGAATCAATTTGATGGGGGTTTATTCAATTTATTTAATTTATCTAATTTATTTATTCAATTTAATCAATTGAATAGTTAATTTCTAATCAATTTAATCAATTTAAAGGCCAAAGTAAACCAGCAACGCAGTCGTTATCATTGTTTATAATAATTACGTAATTAATAATTAATTACTCACATAATTAATAATAATTTGATAAATTAACAATAACGTAAATAAAAAAATTAATTACATAATTACGCCCATACATGGGCAGCACCCAAATTCTGGAGGGGGTCAGGATGGGTCAAATCACCAAAAATGGTACTAAAAATAGAATTCCGGGAGGACTACGGTAATCTACGGGGGTTTTTCAACTTCTGGGGGTACAACGCCCCACGTCCACATTTGATTACGTCTAATGACGAAAGCCGTTCGCCGCCAACGTACGGCGGCGTCTCCGAGTCCAACGAATCGCCGACGGCGACGTCGAATTTCGGCGAGTCGACGCTGGCTTTCGCCGCCGCCGCCGATTTTTCGACGCTGCGGCGTTTCGCCGACGGCGGACGCGGCGAGCCGACGGCGTCGCTCGAAGCAGCGGGCGATTTCGGAGTGCGCCCCGAACGAGGTGGCGTTTTCGCAGCGTTCTGGCACAAGAAAGAATAAATTACTTTTTAATAATTTGATTTTAATAATTCGATAGAGAAAATTAATAGAAAAATTAATTTACAGTATACGAGATCTCGGAGGAGGTGTCCCCCGTGGAAGTTTTTAACCTACAGAATTCGCTAATTTCCGAAAATTTCGACTAACTTCGTAAAAAAGTGCAGTTTTAAGCGTTTTTAGCTACTTGTTCGCCCAAAAGTGCTAAATTTTCGGAGCTCGCGTTATTTACTCATTTTTTGACTATATTTTACTCAATTTATTCAAATTTTTGAATTTTTTTGAAATTTTTTCCGCATTTTATGCTCTAGAAAGATAGAGCATCGTCAGAAACGACGAAAAACAATGTTTTTGGCGCATATCCATCATTTTGAGCCAAAAAAGCACTTTAAAATTTCATTAAAAAAATCCAAATTCAAATTAGGCTTTTTCACCCAAAGTTGAGTATTGCCTACACACCAGAACTGTAAGTTTTCCCGCTTGAATACCGCAAGGGGTCACTACTCCCAAGGGTGCGCCACACAAGTGCACTTTCCCATCTATCACCCCGGAGGGATAAAAGGCTGGGTTGACCTGAGCCGGCTACCCGAAAAAAACCTGACTCGAGTCAGAATCGAACCCGGGTCGGTGCATTCAGAGGTAGAAGCGATATGAACTGAGCGTCTAGACTCTAATTCAAGCACGTATCTCTGGGGAATGGGGGGAGAGGTTAGGACCCCCAAAAATACAGAAAAATAGGAAAAAGTAGTACTTTTTAAACGTTATTTTGTGCTATTTTTGGCCTTTTTGGAGCTTAGTCCCCCAATCCCCCAAAATAGGACGGCCAGCTACGTGCATGTTAAAATTTCACCGCCCCCAAGAAGAATTCCCAACTGTTTATACCTGATTTGGAGCATAACATTTTAACATCGTATTACCATTCTAACACCACATTAATTATATTAATTTTCTTTAAATTTTGTTTCAAAAATTTGATACAGAGAACAATGAAAAAATTAATTAATTTTATTATTTATTACAGCATCGCATTGTAACATGACACGCGTCAAATAACACATTGTATGACGTTTATGTACTCGTGTGTACATACGCAGCATCAACGTATACAAACATAACTACGAGTACAAATGGCTACGAAAACACATGTTTAATTACCCATGTACTTTTATCGGTTTCCTTTCGTTTTGACACGCATTAAGACGCTACGCTAAACGATTAAAATTTGGAGTTTTAGCTCATCAAAACTTCCAAACTCAACGCTTAATGAGACTTCGTTGACATAATAGAAAATAAAGAAATAATGCAGAAAGTCCTACTTAGTAATCAAAAAATCATAGCCGAGCCGTATGTAAAACTATGCCAAAATAAAATAAGAATAACTTCTACAGAAAGAATTCAATGAGCAATAAAGAGTGAACTGAATACTGAAGAGAAGAACGGAATGGCACTAAATACATCATTGCCCATTGAGCAAGTAAATGAACGAATCCTCTTCCATTTGGAGAAACGATTTATTTATAGACAAAGTGTATTTCAAGAAAAAGTGGGCATCAAATTAAGAATGATAAGGTTGGTCCAGTCAGAGCAACATGAATTTAATGTAAAAATAGCCCGCCAAACCCGTGAAAGACAAATAAACATTACAAATAAATATAATTAAGCAGGTTGCAAATTTTTTAAAAAGATGATTGGGTTTCGGCCAGCTAAAATGATTGGCCCACAGAAAGTTAGCATAATTAACTACGAACATATGCCAACCACTATTAATAAGATGAGCGATACCCGCATTAAATCATAAACAACCGAATCCGTTTATTCACTTATGACAGAAAACGTTATGTACAGGCATGCATCTCTGGAGGGATGGGGGGTTCGGACCCCCATGATTAAAGAAAATCGGAAAAATACGACTTTTTGAACGTTATTTTGTGCTATTTTTGGCTTTTTTGGGCTTAGTCCCCCAAAAATTGGTGTTGGTCCCCCAAAACAGGACAGCCAGCTACGTGCCTGTTATGTAACAAGCTTAAACGAGAGTGTAGTGCTTTACTTCATTATAAACAGTCAGCATTTCAGACGACAAGTTCGACGTTATAGCATAGCTTAGCTTAGCCAAGTAAGCTTGGTCGAAAACACTGCGTTGGCGCCAAACTTCGATCACTCGTCTAGTGCCCAATAAAGTGGGAGTATCGGAATGTCGGGCGATATGAGCGAAAGATTTCTCCAACACTTCCTAAATAAAATGAACTAAATTAAATTAGCTTACCGACCATAAAATGATTTGAGTAGTTGAAACGACGAGTAATACTAACTTGCCATATCTGTTATTTTTTATTTTGAACCATCTTGAATAACATTAAAATTTTATTTTTAACACAAAGACTGAAGTATAACACATGTACGAGTATGTTATTTACATTTCAATTATTTTCAGGCCATATTTAAGAATCGCACGAGGATTGCATTGCTCTAAGGTTACTTTAGCCTAACGCATCTGCGATTTTCAAAAAGAAAAATTGAATTGAGATAAAAAACGCATGTCAGGTGTGTCTATATAATTGTCTATTCCCGCGGAAATGAGACATTTGCTGAAACTTCTGACAAATCTTCAAAATAAGGCAAGGTCACAATGTATCAACTGTTTTATACCATATTTATGCACAGACCTGCTGCCAATGCCATCATCCCTGATAAACAAACTTAAAATTCGTCGTCATCTAAAATAATTATATTTAAAACAGTCACTCGGTATAAATAATATATATATAAATAAAATACAACAGATAAAATATATGTAAATAAATACAAAAATAAAATAAATAAAGGCTACTACCTATTAACGATTTTCAAATATTCGAGAATTCTTTAAAACAAAACATTCAACTTTTAAACGTTTTCTAGTCGATTAAGCGAAACAAAAATTAGTTGAAACGTGGATCGGGTCGGAACATTCTTTTCCGTTTCAAATCTAATTATGTAAAAGAAATTCTCCTTTAACGTTTGGACAGTGTCATGCGAGTTTCAATAATTCATCTTTTTTCGAAGGTTAAAACTATACCTGAAACTGTTCCTGAAACAGAGGCCATTTCTTGCGAGCATTTTGTATGACATCGTTAGCCAAATGTAGAAAATTCAGTATGCGTTTTGGTTGCTTCTCCTTTTTGAGTTCGTTGTACCAAACCTTCACGATATTGCTAGAATGTTTGCGGTGATGCAATAGCCAGAGCGATAACGTTTGTATGCTGGGAAGCGTGTTCGTCAGCTCGGCTAACTTCTTTTGCAATGCTTGCTCAGTAAAACCAGCCATGCTAGCGGGTAGTCATGCGAGGCACATGAACATTTTTAACGTTCGATTCGAACAAAATGCAACAGTAAAGCTGAGTAAATCTGCATAAAAAAACGGCATGCTAACTTTTCAAATTTACAATTAGAACGTGTGGAAGTTTGAATACTGTAATTTTCAGCATGAAAAAGGGAAACTTATTTTCTGTTGATCATACATGTAAAAGATGATGGAGGATCCCCTCACCTAAAAATCGCATTTTTTGGTCGTTTCTAGCCGTTTTTTGGTTAAAATTTGGAGGTCATTTACCCCCTACACCTAAAAATGGCCGGGACCTTCGAAATTTCCAGCCATTACAAGTATGCTATTGATACATAAAATCCACAAAGTATGATAAAAAGCATGAAGTTTTCGGGGGAAGAGGCGCTGCGCTGTTGAATTTTCCGATTTCTTATTAAGACGGCGTCTTTCGATTAAGTCTGCGCTCCCGAGAACCGGGATGCAATGCGAAAACATTAGGAAAATACGATGTTCTTTCAATCCGTGAACGAGAACGTGATTTGAAGTAAGTTACATAGCGTAGCACGACGCGACGAACAAAACGAGCGCAGTGTAGTGCGATTGCACGAAGTCACGAGCGTCTAAAGACTGCACCCGGTGTTGTAGAAAACATAGCAAATCACTTTTTAATCCTGGCTTCTCTTTTCGCACTCACTAAGCCTAAACAAGAATCTAGCATGCAATGCAGCACAGGTCGCAGTCTTAGCACTTATGCATTTTAGAGGGACGAACATTTTCAAATTTTTTCTCTCCAAAATTACCATTTTCTGCTGTAATTTTGTATCCTGATAACGAATCCAGCATTCAATTTTTAATTCCAGACAAAATTTGGTAAAAAAGCAGGTTTCTGTCATTTTTTGTGAAAAATTTCAAACTAATTTTTCCTCATATTTTTGCATATTCTAGGGTAATTTTGCATGCTGATGACGAATTTAGCATTAATTTTTTATGTCCTCAAAAATGTGGATGGAAAATCAGGTTTTTGTCACTTTTTTGTTAAAAATTTATTCGAGTTTTTGCTTATTCTGAGGTAATTTTACATGCTGATAACGAATTCAGCATTCATTTTTTATTTTCAAAAGAATTTTCGTGTAAAATCACGTTTTTTGCCATTTTTGTGAATAATTTCAAATAAGATTATTTTTCATAAAAAAGCACAGATTTTAATATTTTTCCCCTAAATTTTGTCTGAAATCAAAAACGAATGCTGAAATTTCTTACCAGGATACACAATTACCCCACAAAATAGTAATTTTGGAAAACACAATCTTTGAGAATTTTTGTTTTTCTAAAAGTGCCATAAGCAGGGCTGGCAAAAACCCAGATTTGAAAATTTTGCGTTTTGGTTTCTTGGGGTTTTCGTGGGTTTTTGGGGTTTTTGGTGGGGTTTTCCTGATACACACCAGAGTTGTCTGCATGCACTTATAAACATTGACTTGGCTTACTTTGTGACATATAAAGGACCCAACATAAAAAATAGGACAAGTTCAAAACAAAGCTTTATTCGACTGTCGCTGTGGTGATCAGTGATCACATATCCCTATCATCACAATCATCAGTATCCATCATGGTTGGATCACAAAGCTGATTGGCATTGGTTTTAATGAACACCAGCTTTCGGACTGTATCAGTGCTCAGTGAATTTCTCAATTTTGAATGGACAAAAAAGCAAAGGTTGGAAAACTTCGTTCCGATGAGGCCGTTGAAACTGCCAACGTAAATACCCATGTAATAAGTATAAAAGTTAGACATCAAACATTGAAAAATTACACACCACTAAAAATACCAAATACTAAAAACTCCAAATACCAAAAAGCAAAGAAATATCAAAAACAAAAATACCAAGAACACCAAGAACAAAGATTTTTTAGAACCCCAAAAACCCACTCATGCCATCCCTGGCCATAAGTGATGCAGCCTTCAGACCTCGTCACGGACAGTGTCGCCAGCAGGGCTGGCATGAGTGGTTTTTGGAGTTTTAGGGCTTTTGGTGGGTTTTTATGGTTCTGAAAAATCTTGGGCTTTTGGTATCCTGAGATGCACGTAGTGATCGATCGGGGGCCCCGGCTATCGCCAGCCATTTTTCAGCATCCCTGGCTCCGGCCGAGGCAAGGTCAAAAAATGACCGGGGCCGGGGCAAAATTTGAGTGTAATTCGTATTTTGTAGAGGATGTGATACTGCCAGTTATTTATCAATGGGCAAAACTTAATTTTGAGAACTGTACTTATTCGACCATATGTATACTTCGTCCTTGTTATATTTTTGCTACTGTGTATAAATGAGCTTTTACTGAATAAATGTTCAGGACAATCTGCATATTTTCGATTCCTTCACTTACCTAATCAAACCAAATGCTACTTTTATCTCATTTGTTCGTAGCTAGTGGCTAAAGATTAAGAGTTGACAAATACCTTCTATTTCTGAGTGGAAATTGTAGTTTTTCAAAAAACTATTTTTACAAACAAGACTTATACATTTAATTGAATGGGAACCGCCTGCTTTAAAACGCGTTTCTTGTGTAACAGTTATTAGGACGGAAGTTAATTATAGGCGAATGTAAAGTGCGCTGCAGAATGCGTTTGATCCGATAAACTACATATGTCTCATTTATTACGTCCAATACATATTCCGTCCAATCGCTACATCTCTGTGATTCCACTACTTCTGTTTCTGGTTTTGTTAATAACGATTATTACTTTTGTTCTTAATCGGAACTTTCTCATTTATATTCAGTCTTTGTTTCTTCTTTTAACTTGCCTGGAAAATTTATGCTCTGTTAGGGCATTGACTGTGTGCCATCATTTCTATTTGCTTCCAGGGAAGGTGAAATCGAAAAAATTTTTTAAAGTGCCTTTTTTACTGTAAAAACGCTTGATATGCGTTGAGAACACGATTTCTAAGCATTTCTGATGATGCTCTTCCTTTGTATACAACATAAAAACACGAAAAAATTTCGAAAAATTGCAATAAATTGACCAAAATATAATCAAAAAAAGACTATTTAATGCCAATTTGGCGCGAAGCGCCAAAAATTTGACAATTTTGAGCCATTTGAATGCTAAAAACGCTTAAACCTAGACACTTCCTATGATTTTTCTAAAAAAGTGTGAATTCTGGCGCCAAAAATTTGACAATTTTGAGCCATTTGAATGCTAAAAACGCTTAAACCTAGACACTTCCTATGATTTTTCTAAGAAAGTGTGAATTCTGGGGGTGGAAAATTTGGGGGAGGGGGTGAAAACTCCCAAACCCCTTATGATCACGTACGCTCGCTTCTATAAGTTTGCTCTCACAAAAATACCTCAGCCCGCCTATTAAATCTGTGTCCAGCGAACGCGAATTCAGGTCAGCTCGTGATTTAGGTAATGGTTCAAGAATTCGATTGAAGCCAGAAAATCTTCAGAAGCTCCTATTTCTAAAGCATAATTTGCGAGCAATTGGATTCAATATGTGGAAGCTCCCAAGCACTTAGGCTGATGAACATGCAGAATGCGGCGCAAGCAGCAGCAGTAGCAGTAGTGAAGATTCAAATAATATTGAGTGTGATAATAGCAGCGACAGAGAATTTATTGATGATTCAGACAATGAAACACTGGACTAAATGTTTCTTGTGATATAAATAGTAATTAAACTTGATTTGAAAAGGCGCACCTAACTTTGCACTTGCCATTTACTATTACATGGAGCAGTCGCCCATTATTTCTCTTCCCATGCCCACCCCAAGTATGTCATGCAATAATATTTTCCTGGTCTGACTCCGGTCCACGGCCCTGACCGGAGTCGGGGATTTTTTCCAGCTCTGGTACCGCCCTGGCCAAAAACGTCGCCCCCGATCGATCACTAGATGCAGGCACCGTTTTTTCCCTAGCGATTTGGTTGACATTATAGACCAGACCCAAAATTTTTTCCACTTTTTCCTTTAGAGCGCCTGTGTTAAGAAAATCAGTGTTTTTAAGTAGAAAATCCCATGTACATACATATGTAATAGCGGTGTTTGATGCACTTTTTGTATAAAAATTTCGCGCTCTACTAGAAATATCACGATTAGTATACGTTATTTCTGTTGAAACTTGAATTTCCTTCCTTCAGTAAAGCATTTTAGCCAATTCTGAAGTCGCTTTTGACAATAAAGAATGTCAATTTAGAAATTTTAGCTCTAAAACGCATTTTTGCAATAGAAAAACTAACCGAATCCGTGCAGAAGAGTAAGGACTTTCAATTGTAGTGAAGTTTTAGACCAGATTGTCGATGAAAATGCTGCAATTGGCGCGGAACGGCTTGAAGATTAATAACAAGAAAGAATTAAATCAATTCGGCGCGAAGTGCCTGAAAACTTTTTGGAGATTTACCTCTCTAAAACGCATTCTAACATTACAAAAATTTTCCACAAATGCCAACCAAGCCTAAAAATTTTTTTCATTTCCCAAAAATTGTGGTTGACAAATAGACCAAAAAGTGCAAAAAAAAACAGTGGATGCAGACACCCCATCCAGTAGTCTGACCTTTTGTACAAAAACAGCAAAAGTACTGTATCTATTATTGTAAGTTTCATGTGTAGTGTAATTTTACAATGTTTGATGTCTAACTTTTATACTTATTACATATGCATTTACGTTGGCAGTTTCAACAGCCTCATCGGAACGAAATTTTTCAACCTTTGGTATTGTCCATTTAAAATTAAGAAATTCACAGAGCACTGACAGCCCAAAAGCTGGTGTTCTTAAAAACCAATGCCAATCAGCTTTGTGATCCAACCATGATGGATACTGATGATTGTGATTATAGGGATATGTAATCACTGATCAGCACAGCGACAGTTGAATAAACCTTTGTTTTGAATTTGTCCTATTTTTTATGTTTGGTCCTTTATATGTCACAAAGTAAGCCAGGTCAATGTTTATAAGTGTATACAGACAACACTAGTGTATATAAAGAAAATCTACCTAAAACCCCAAAAACTCACAAAAAACCCCAAAACCCCAAAACGCAAAATTTTCAAATCTGGGTTTTTGACAGGTCAAAATTTTGAAAACTGCCACAATTCTTGAGAAAAACTGCCATCCCCTATTCAAAATATATGGAAACAGCCAAAAAAACTGCTACAGGCTCTCAAAAAACAGCCACCCTGCATTTAAGCACAGAGAGTAAAACATTTACAAAAGAATGAGAATCAGTGTTGCCAACTCTAAAAAGACCAACCGGACAGACTAACATTTAAAACCAGACAAAACCGATCAAGAGCGCAGGTACATTCCGGACAAAACCGGACAAATGATGTATATATACACTTGATAAATAAGAAAATGGCTAAAATTTATTTAAATCAACTACTGCAGTTAAATATCTACCACATTAAACGCATTTTGTAATCAGAGCGATTTCCAGTCAGAACCACATCTTATTGATAATGAACCAATTTCATAAATTCATTTTATCTTGAAAAAAAATTTGATCAAAAGTGAAAAATAGAAAAAAACCAACAAAATCCAATTGAGAAGTAAAAACCATGTAACCTAGAAAACTAGCCTTAAAAAGCCTTGTGATGCGATGTGCATAGCATGCAGTAAACATTAGTTTATAAGACTTTTCGAAAAAATTCAATTTTACAGTGGTCGCCATGAAAGATGACGCGCCATCACCCTCAGAATTATAATGGATGGTGCGTCGCGAGCGCCGCGTTGACGGCCATCATGCGCCATCATCTCTTTTTCTATTCAGCGCCATTAACCTCCATCATCCCGTTAATCTGGCGATGCGGACGGCACAATTTAGCTATTAATAGCACCAACAAGGAAGCGCACACGTGAATGCTGGCGCGCTTCCTTCTTGTTGGTGCTATTAATAGCTAAATTGCGCCGTCCGCATCGCCAGATTGACGGGATGATGGAGAATAATGGCGCTGAATAGAAAAAGAGATGATGGCGCATGATGGACGTAGCGCGGCGCTCGCGACGCACCATCCATTATAATTCTGAGGGTGATGGCGCGTCATCTTTCATGGCGACCACTGTAACTGTATTTTCGGCTGAAGTAGAGGGAGATTGGAAAGTCCCAAGTTACGACAAGGACGAAGTTTATATTTTAAAGAATTAGGTGGTGGTCGGCATTATTGACCGAGTTACAGGCTGTTTTGAAATTCATGTGTTTAAGGATGGGCGAAAAGTAAACTCTGCCTTTGTGAATGTTTCGGACAGTCTCCGAAGCATCGGGGGACTGTGACTGAGCAGGGAGCACGTGAACTTCAACAGCCTGTAAATCGGTCAATAATGCCTACCGCCACCTAATTCTTTCAAATATGAACTCCCCGTCCCAAAGTCATTTAGAAAATGTCCTTTTTCTGAAAATTTGACACTTTTCAGTATTGTAAATTCTGCCTGCATTTTCTTCCATTCAATCAAACTTACAAAAAATCAATATCTTTGTTTGATTTTTGTGGCTAAACTTAAGAATATGGTACTTTTGGAAAAGGTGCAAAATGAATACGGAATGCCTCAATTTTTTTGCCAAAATGATAGAACATGATAAATTGAAACGCGGAAAAAAAATTTGGTGAAAATCTGAGCCATACTTGCAAAGTTGCAGGCAACTCTCGATTTGAGTGTTGCGTGGGACAATTAAACGGCTCGATCCAAGCTCGATCCATTAGTCAGAAATAAATAATATGGGCTGAAATTACAGGAAGGAAGCATAGTAATGAAGCAGAAAAAGGAAAAAGGCGCGGAAAGCTGTTTGAAAATTTCAAAAATTTTCATATTTGCATGTTTTTTCGGTTTTACTCGATAAGATATACGAAAATCTAAGTTTTTGCTTCTATTATACTCAGGCTTAGGCTTAGTATATCTGAAAAGGTGTTTCAAGCTGCTTAGGTCGAGGTCGCTCCAGCTCTGGTCGATGTTAGATGCTTAGGTCGATGTATAGATGCTCAGATCGATGTTTAGATGCTTAGGTCGATGTATAGATGCTTAGGTCGATGTATAGATGCTTGGGTCGATGTATAGATGCTTAGGTCGACTTAAATTGGGTATTTACATGTGATTCTGCATTCAGCTGTTTGAATCTTCAAATACTTAGGTCGAGAAGATGCTGGCAGTAATTATTTGCAGTCAACTGCAGGTAATATAACACACAATGTAAAATTATATGCAGTCGAAAACCAGCGGCCTAGACTGCAGGCAATATAGCACACAATGTAAAATTATATGCAGTCAAAAACCAGCGGCCTAGACTGCAGGTAATATAGCACACAACGTAAAATTATATGCAGTCAAAAACTAGCGGCCTAGACTGCAGGTAATATAGCACACAACATAAAATTATATGCAGTCAAAAACCAGCGGCCTAGACTGCAGGTAATATAGCACACAATGCGATATTATATGCAGTCAAGTTGAATGCTCGTTGTTATGGGAAGCTGGCGCTTTGCTTGCATTTAAACCTGTGTAGTAGATGGTTTTAGAAGACACTTTTATTTGAGATGGTCTGGCAGGTCTGCTTCCTCACTAGGGAACATTTTTTTGCGCTGCATGGGTAGCACACTCAGAAGCTGCCCAGTCGCCCATTAGCGCATGCTGATGGGCCAGCTGAAGCTCTGGGGCATACATACATACACACACACATATTTGATCAATCCGGAATAAGTCTATAACTACACACATACACAGACTAGCACTATCACAGCCAATTAATGTTATGATGTCACATGTATACCGTGTCTCCCTAGGGGGCAAAGCTATAACATCGCCTATGTTATAGCATAGGCGGAGAGGGTTCAGAATCATGCTCCCTGACTTTTCTCAGGGAGCAATGCTGCAGCATAGGTCGTGTTGTAGCATTAGGGGCCTGCCCCAACCTGCCCGGGGAGGGGCGCACGCAAGCCCAGGGCCAGGGGAGGGGCAAATTTCAGGGGTGGGAATTTCCCTAGGGAAAAATTGAAAGAGCTATAATTCAAGAACCAGCAGCCGGATTGGACTAAAAATTTCAGAGTCTGTTGAGTATATGTAAGGTATGCTATGTACAAAATTCTAGCGCGCAACCTACAGTATACCAGCATTAGTTTACACCAGTGATCGGACCGAGGGTACTTTTTGGACCCTCGGCCTCGGCCGAGGCCGAGGCGCCTTAAAATCCTTGCCTCGGCCGAGGCCGAGGCCGAGGGTAATGCCGAGGGTCAAGCTTATACACCTATACCCATAAATAGTGCTCTTAGAATATTTTGTATGCACATGAGCTAGAGAATAATCGTAATATTGAACACTTTATCGAATGTCATTTTCAATAATAGTAGATTAAATGTGTGAAGGATTTATTGAATAAAGTCAGCAGAATGAAAGCATACTTAATTTAACAAGTTGCCGTTGAAGACTTGGAAAAGTTAATAAAAAATATGGCTGAACAAGCACTTAAAAACTTTTATTACTACACATAAATAAGAAAACAGTGTCAAAGAAATATACGAACAAACGAAATAAGCTAACTAAAGACATAACTGTAGCCATTGTTGTGCTCGCTTTTGCAGTAATGCATGTTTAAACACGCTTTTTCAGTCATCCAATTCTGGTGTGGTAGGTAATATGACAGAAACTGCACTGTACTTTCCGATGATAGTTTCCCAAGGTCCAGAGTTGAGGGAAGGGTGAAATCCCAAAATGGGGGACCAGTAAATTAAGTAGTGTCTTTGTATGAGCGAACAAATTTTTGTAGATATTTTATATAAATATATATTTAAACATACACATTTTTACATACTGCCAGTGTGCGACCTGCAACCGGCATGCAGTCCTAAACAGTGTTTTTTTGTGCAAGATACCTTTTTACGTGTACAAAAATGGTATCCAAAAGTCTTTGAACATTTTGTACATGCAAATTTTTGTGTACTATTATAGTATGGTACAGTAGCGATTTAGTGTGGTACAACAGGGGTTTTCGACCTTCGGTAGCGTATCTTAGCTAATTCCTGGGTCTCTGAATATTTGACATTTTTTCCATTCTAAATGCAAATTCTACTATTTTAAAGATATATAGGACAGACAATTACTGATGCGCCGAAAATTTTCGGGAATTTTACACCTTTTTACAGTTTTTGTCTCTCCAAATATCTTTGTGCACGTGCAAAGACAGTCCTGAAAACTCTCTGTACATAATGAAAAATCTTTGCCGAAAACAAAAAACCGAGGTCCTAAATGTGATAATTCGGGCTGGATATAGTTCATAAGATTATTTGGCGTGAAGCGCCGAAATTCTTATGAGCTTTTGATGAAATTTACACATAAAACTTGACTGAGAAAGCTTAAACAACTTGTACTACAAAATCAGAAATATTACAGATATTGTAATATGCCAATTAAATCTTGTAATAAGCACTACTGTGCTTAGAAATCCAATGCAACACTGGATAAATTAGTCAATTTTATATTTGAGCGGCTAAATGTGCTGAGTTATTGAATAGTACTTGTTTTGCATAAAATTTTTGAAAACAGTATAAATGGATACAAAAGATATTTAAATCTGCATAAAGATGCCTAGGTTACACAAAAATTGATTTTTGAGTGTTTAATGCCTCTGCTTCAATCCAAATACAGTATATTAGCGATATTTTGCGCGAAGCGCCGAAAATTTTTTGAAATTTCCATGAAAAATACTGAAAAACGATAAAATTAATATCACTTTGTCTAAGAAAGTATTTTAACATTGTATAAAAATGGCTCCAAAAAATGCACGAGCCGAAATTGATTTTTGGCAAAACCATTTTTAGGTGCGTTTTTGCGATTTTCGGCCGAAAATTCGTAATCATTTACGCCCTCTTCCATAAAAATGGCCGAAAACCATACGTGTAACAGGGAGGGCTTTGGGGAATTCCCCACTCACCCAGGGTTGGACGTCCTCCCCTAACCCTTCCCTCCAACGTCAGAAAATTTTGACCCACCCTCCCCATTTTTGGCGAAAATTTGCGCTTTGTTGGCTACTTTAGGTGCTTTTGCCATTTTTGACATAGAATTAGAGTCGCTAATCCCCCACCCGAAATTTCTAGCCGTTACATGTATATCGAGGAGCCCCTCCCGAAAATTTTGAGCTGTTACATGCATGTTTTATAGTGACAGTTTGTCTATTTACTCTTGCTTACATTCAAAAATACTGTATCACTTCGGGAAATTCTAATAGTTAGCTGCACTTTTGCCATAGTAAAAATTAGGTTCAAAAATATTCAAAAGGTTTTCACCAAAAATCGTCTGACAGTGACTTGAGTCTTGTACCCTGAGAGGGGGTAATAAACCTCCTCACCCCTCCCTTCGGGAATATGTGTTTCCGATCCATGTAGCAAGCATTAGAATTAAAACTTAGTCATCACATGAATAATAAATTGGCTTTTTGCTGTATGTAACTTTGTGTAACTGGGTACGCGACTAAAACCACAAGAAAAGTCTATAGGTAAAAAATAGCCTTTGTACTGCAGATGCATTCTAAATACTTAATATTAAACGGACATATTAAACTTATTCAAACTTGATTTTAACCCTCGGCGCCTCGGCACTTTTCAGCTTCGCCCTCGGCGCCGAGGCCGAGGCTCCAAAAAACGCCGAGGCTTGCCAAGGCCGAGGCCGAGGCCGAGGCCTCGGTCCGATCACTGGTTTACACCTTTGCATAATTCAAGAACCAATGGCCGGATTTTGTTCAAATTTTCATGACATGATGTATATAGGCGAGGTTGCTATGCACAGAATTTCAGTGCGCAGCCTACAGTATACCAGTTTACTTTACACTTTCACATTTGGTACTATAACTTTAGAAAGAGAGGGTGGATTGGGCTGAAATTTTCATAGTAGGGTGGGTTTATGTTGCATGTGTTATCTTATTGTTATCAACATGTAATCTACAGTATGCCAATGTTAGTTTACACTTCCTCATACAGGAACGTAAATCAAGAACCAATGGCTAAATTTTGTTCAGATTTTCAGGGAATGACGTACATAGGCGAGGCATGCAATGCATAGCATTTTAGCACGTAGCCTACAGTATACCAAATTACTTTACACTTGCTCAAATAGTGATATAACTTTAGAAATAGAGGGCGGATTGGGCTGAAATGTTCATAGTAGGGTGGGTTTATGTTGCATGTGTTATCTTATTGTTATCAACATGTAATCTACAGTATGCCAATTTTAGTTTACACTTCCTCATACAGGAACGTAAATCAAGAACCAATGGCTGGATTTTGTTCAGATTTTCATGATATGATGTATATAGGCGAGGCATGCAATGCATAGAATTTTAGCGTGCAGCCTACAGTATACCAAATTACTTTACACTTGCTCAAATAGTGATATAACTTTAGAAATAGAGGGCGGATTTGGCTGAAATTTTCATAGTAGGGTGGGTTTATGTTGCATGTGTTATCTTATTGTTATCAACATGTAATCTACAGTATGCCAATGTTAGTTTACACTTCCTCATATAGGAACGTAAATCAAGAACCAATAGCTAAATTTTGTTCAGATTTTCAGGATATGATGTATAGAGGCGAGGCATGCTATGCATAGAATTTTAGCGCGCAGCCTACAGTATACCAATTTACTTTACACTTGCGCAAATATTACTATAACCTTAGAAATAGAGGGCGGAGGTTTTTTGCTTGACTTAGGAGATGTAAACAACCAATATTGTGTGTTAATTGTTCTTTACACATTTTTCCCTTTTTTGTCACAATATCTCTACTAGTATTTATAGATTTCTGCATATAAACAGTTGGATGCCTGCTAAAAATATTTGTTTTAAGCCTGAGCTCATCTCTAGGAAATTTGAGTTAGATCAATTAAAAGGTAACCATGTAGCTGAGAAGTAGAATCAGAATAAGCTTGTGGAAAATATTTAGCGTTGGCAGGATAGAGCTGTCAGGAAAGCATTTGTGCCTGTAGCTGATCAGCAGGGTGTTTGAATAAAACTATATAATCAGAGTTGCTGCGTGAAGTTCTCAGACCACCAAAGAAAACGTTTTGAACAATGTGTATAATGCTAATGTTTCAATGATGACAACTCCTTGTAAAAAGTTGCACAATCTGGGCATTACCCTTGCTCTGTTGCATAAGATCATCAATAATCAGAAGTTGAGGCATATGACTAAATTGTTTTAGGTAATTAAAATCAGGAAGCCCTTGTATGAATAAAACATCATTTAATTTTTTATGAAGAGGCTGGTTTTCCATGAAGCACCATCAAATCTTTTTGATTTTAGTATCAATCAGGCATGCTCTATTCTCAATTAATTGCTTGACAAATGTTGTTTTGCCTGACTTTGTTGGTCCTGAAACAGGGCTGGTAAAAGGATGTTGGAATATCATGGTCTTAGGTATAAATATAAATTATCAAGAAGTATTTATAGAAAAATGGTAGCTATACAAAATATTTTACTGACTACAGCACTACCCAATACGCTGAACCTCGAAGAAATCTACCAGAAATTACCAAAGACTGCACAATACAATTATTTGAGATTTCCAGGAATTGTATTTTGACTACCTCAGGCAACATTAGTGATTTTCGAATCGGGTAAAATTGTATGTGTTGGAGCTAAAACAGTGAAAGATGGTGAAAGTGCTATACAAGCAGCTGTAGATGCATTAAATGCTAGAAGTGATGATTTAAAGGTGAAACCCCATATGTTTGCAGGTTTGGCAAATTTAGGGTTCCGCATTAATCTTTGCAAATTTTATGAAATGGTGAAAAGAAAATGCATGTATGAAGTAGAACTGTTTCCTGGCTTAATATACAAATTCAGAAATATAACATTTTTGCTGTTCACCTGCGGAAAATTGATCCTTACAGGTGCAAAGCAGGAGCATGAGTTGCACAGAGCATATAAAATACTTTCAACAATGCTTGAGAAATGCAGATTAGATACATAATATTTCAAACTTTACAAATAATTTTCCAAATTTTACAAAAAATATTCCAAACTTACAAAAAATATTCCAAGTTTTACAAAAAATATTCCAAACATTACAAAAAATATTCCAAACTTTGCAAAAGTACTATGCTTAAGCATGTAAAATTTATTCCAAATTTTACAAAAAAAATTTCCAAACTTTACAAAAAATATTCCATAACTTTACAAAAAATATTCCAAATTTCACAAAAAATTTTCTAAGCTCTACAAAAAACATTCCAAACTTTGCAAATTTTTATATCAATACTGATGACATGGATGAACTTATGTTTTCATAATTGAATTTTGTGTGGAGGTTTGTGAAGTAAAACCTATAGCTTCAGGGCTCAAAAATTTCTACAAGTTGGAGAGCAGGCAAAGATCGCCCTTTTTCAGGTATTTTCTGATAAACTTTGAGAAGCTCAAAATTGCATGATAATTAAATTTTAGCAATGTTCGCCTATACCGATTGCTTATTTTTGGGCAAAAATAACCCCTAATGGCATCATTAGACAAGTACTGGTAAAAAATTAAGCATTGTAAAGACAGTGTAAAAATATCAGCATACTGTAGGTTGTACGCTAAAATGTTGTACATAGCATACCTATGTAAACCTAACGTACTTTGAAAATTTGAGCCAAATCTGCCCTCTAGTTCTTGAAATATAGTGCTATATGAGAAAGTGTAAAGTAAACTGGTGTACTGTATGCTGCGCACTGAAGTTCCATATAATGCATGCCTTGCCTATATACATCATACCCTAACAATTTGAACAAAATCACAGCATTGGTTCTTTAAATATGATGCTATGTGAGGAAGTGTAAGCTAAAATCCGCATACTGTAGATCACATGCTGATAACAATAAGATGATACATGCAACATAAACCCACCCTACTATGAAAATTTTAACCCAATCCGCCCTCTATTTCTAAGGTTATAGTACTATTTGAGCGAGTGTAAAGTAAATTGGTATACTGTAGGCTGCGTGCTGAAATTCTATGCATAGCATGCCTCACCTCTATACATCACATCCTGAAAATCTGAACCAAATCCAAGCATTGGTTCTTGAAATATGATGCTATATGAGGAAGTGTAAACTAAAATAGGCATACTGTAGATTACATGCTGATAACAATATGATAACACATGCAACATAAACCCACCCTACTATGAAAATTTTAACCCAATCCGCCCTCTATTTGTAAAGATATATCACTATTTGAGCAAGTGTAAAGTAATCCGATATACTGTAGGCTGCATGGCTAAAATTCTATACATTGCATGCCTTGCAGTACCAAATGAGAAAGTGTAAAGTAAACTGGTATACTGTAGGCTGCGCACTGAAATTCTGTGCATAGCATGACTCGCCTATATACATCATGTCATGAAAATTTGAACAAAATCCGGCCATTGGTTCTTGAATTATGCAAAAGTGTAAACTAATTTTTTAACCCAAGTTATAAAGGTACATCGACCGGTCAATCGCTGCGATTATATATTATATATATTATAAATCTTGTGAATTGCAACTATTAAATTGTAAACATTCTTGGGTTAAATCACTGGATTGTAAAGAAACCGTTGATATTATTTATATAGACTTTGCTAAAGCTTTTGACAAAGTCGACATATCTAAACTTCTTGTTAAATTAACTAGTTACGGTATTCAACAACACCTGTTTAATTGAGTTAAAAGCTTTTCTATCTAATCGTATTCAGTGTGTTCGCGTTAATCAGTGTTTTTCAGATTATGCCGCTGTTACAAGTGGAGTTATTCAAGGGTCCATTCTTGGACCTACGTTGTTTTCGATTTTTATAAATGATATCTTTGATAACTTGTCAAGTTCGACTTTTATACTTAAAAATATTCAATCTTTCCTGCAATTATCAAACACTTCAGACCGATTTGGATAGAATTTCCATTTGGGCCACCATAAATTGTTTACCAATATCATATTCTAAATGCACAGCCCTATATTTGGGCAAAAATAATCCTAAATTGTCATATACACTCAATACACAAGTTATTACGAACGATTCTGTCTATGTTCATGATTTAGAGTGCTAATTTCGCACAACCTTAAATTTAAGAAACATTACAACAGTATTATCAAGAAAGCTTTCTTGAGATCTATCCTAATTAGAAAATCCTTCTTTTTGCGTGATAAAAATAATCTCGTAAAGGCCTTCATTGTTTACGTCAGACCAATCCTTGAATATTCCTGTGCTTTATGGAACCCCTCTTATATTAGTGATATCAACAGGCTGAGACTCTTCAGCGTAAATTTACTAAATACATAGTTGGATATCATAGCCCTCTCTTCTTACGACGAACGCCTTAACCAACTTAACTTGTGTCGATTAGAATTACGCGCCTTCATATTTGCTTATGTATGATGTATCAAATTATTAGTCAAAAATCTTGTCTTTGCAGACAGATTTTTTGTGCTTAATCAAAATACTACTCGCTGCACAAATCGTTTCAAGCTAGTTGTTCCTCTTGTCCGTTCTAATTTACAAAAATTTGACTTTTTCTATAAGTATATCTCAATTTGGAATCACCTACCTGATTTTGTAGTCTCTTCCCTAACTTGAATATATTCAAATCTAGATCAATTGATGTCGACTTATCTAAATTTATTATAGGGCGGGCTTAAATCATCATTTTCATGACTCGCTTGTCGTCTTTTGCTGTTACGCTTTTATTCTTTTGACCGTACGTTTTATCACTCTTTTACATCTTTCGTAATTGTCGCGTTTCAGTAATAAATTATTTCATTCATTCATTCAAAAATTTGGTATACTGTAGGATGCACGCTAAATTTCGTACAAAGCATACCTAACATATACTCAACAGACTCTGAAATTTTTAGTCTGATTCGGCCGCTGGTTCTTGAATTCATAGCTCTTTCAATTTTTCCCCTAAGGAAATTCCCACCCCTGGAAATTTGCCCCTCCCCTGGCCCTGGGCTTGCGTGCGCCCCCTCCCGGGCAGGTCGGGGCAGGCCCTATGCTACAACACGACCTATGCTGCAGCATTGCTCCCTGAGAAAAGCCAGGGAGCAGATTCTGAGCCCTCCGCCTGTGCTATAACATAGGTGATGTTATAGCTCTGCCCCATGGGGAGACACAGTATACAACTGACATCATAAGATTAATTGGCTGTGATAGTGCTAGTCTGTATATGTATGTAGTTATAGATTTATTCCGGATTGATCAAATATGTGTGTATGTAAGTATCCCCAGAGCTTAAGCTGGCCCATCAGCATGCGCTAATGGGCGACTGGGCAGCCTATTGAGTGTGCTACCCATGCAGCGCAAAAAATATTCCCTAGTGAGGAAGCAAATCTGCCAGACCATCTCAAATAAAAGTGCCTTCTAAAACCATCTACTACAGGTTGAAATGCGAGCAAAGCGCCAGCTTCCCATAACAACAAGCATTCAACTTGACTGCATATAATATCACATTGTGTGCTATATTACCTGCAGTCTAGGCTGCTGGTTTTTGACTGCATATAATTTTACATTGTGTGCTATATTACCTGCAGTCTAGGCCGCTGGTTTTTGACTGCATATAATTTTACGTTGTGTGCTATATTGCCTGCAGTCTAGGCCGCTGGTTTTTGACTGCATATAATTTTACATTGTGTGCTATATTGCCTGCAGTCTAGGCCGCTGGTTTTTGACTGCATATAATTTTACATTGTGTGTTATATTACCTGCAGTTGACTGCAAATAATTACTGCCGAAGATGCTTGCTTAGGTCGAGGTCGAGGCTAATTAAAAGAAACCCATAGCTTTTGTAATATTGATCCAAAGACGGATGAAATTTTTTTCCGCGCTTTCTTTCATCATGTTCTAAGTACTGAGCAAAAAATCCGCTCTTCTGAAGTTTGTTTTTTAGTATTCTGAGAGTACCATATTCTTAAGTTACTCCGATTTTTGTTAATAATTCTCTTATTTTCACAAATACAATGTTTAACTTGCAGAAACAAGTCTAGCCAAGTTAGCTCAACGTTCCCTACAAGAAAATAATGCTAAATGTACTTTGGTCTCTTTTAGTTTAAAGTGGTTTTTAGGTTACAATCGAGCTTTTTTACTTTTTGAGGAGATCCTATCCCTTTTAGGAAAATAAGGGTTGGACAACACGTATTGGTCTCTAGGAGGCACATTCCTACTAAGTTTTATAAAAATCGGCGCTGGTTTTTTTAGGTAGCAAGTGGTTTTTCAGGCTACAATTATCTTGGTTTTTTTAGAGGCCATGACATAAAGTACAAAGACACGACATGAGGCGAGTAGTGACTGAATAGCAAGCGATTTGACTTGCCTTAATGTGTAAGTAGCAGTGTTTTTTTCGTACAAGGTCCGTTTGTACATGTACAAAGATGGTCCCTAAAAGTCTTTGTACGTTTCGTCACAAATTTTTGGGTACTATAATATGGTACAGTAGCGATTTTAGTGTGGCAAAAACAGAGTTGTTCGACCTTTGACGTATTTTAGCAATTTCTAGGTTTCTGAGGGCAAAAATCAGTAATAATCGTCTCAAAACGGCGCGAAGCGCCAAAAATTTGGCATTTTTCCTTTCAAAATGCAATTTCTGAAATTATAAAGATATATAGAACACACAATTGCTCATTTTGGTGCGAAGCGCCGAGAATTTTGCGAATTTCGAACCTTTTTTCGCAGTTTTTGTCTTCCAAAAAATCCTTGTACATGTACAAGACGTCCCCAAAAAGTCTTTGTACATCGCGAAAAAATCTTTGCCGAATACAAAAAAAACCGTGGTAAGTAGTGAAGTTAGACGTGAAAACGAGGTCGAGGGATATTGAGGAGGAATGCGGACGACTAGCCAAGCCACTAGCTAGTTAGTCAGGCCACTGGCCTGGCCAGGTGTGTGGTGCCTGAATACAATAAGCAGATGTGAAGCAAGAACATGCAGCATGGCAGTAACCTGATTCAGAGAAAATTTTAAGACCGACAAAGCGGACCAACTGCTTAAAGAACCGGACATCGAAAACCGGACAAGACTTTTGACCGGACAAAACCGAAACCCCAAGCCTGGAAACCGGACATAAAAGTCCGCTTTCCGTAATCCGGACAAGTTGGCAATGGCAACCCTGATGAGAATGCTGAAATAGGAGAAAAACCGCCATGTACAGTAGGTGGAGAAAATAGTTATACTTGTGGGGAGACAGACACCTGTTATCATGAATTTAGACAATTACAACATTTACATCAGACAGTAGTCCACTCCGAAAATCAGCCAAGAGCGTAAAAGCCAGAGCTGCCTTTCATTATCACTGTACGATGGACTCTGTCATGCACAAAATGTCAATCATTATTGGTAAAGAGAACGGCTTGCGCAGATCGAATAGCACCTTATGTACGTATAGGTACAGGCGATTTACTGTAATTCATCAGATCAGTTCAGTGAGGGCAAGTGGCTGGAATTCTATCATTTTTAATGCACTCATCCGTCCAAATAAATTTAATTTAGGCATTTTGTATCAAAGGATGTAACAAAAGCTAGTTTTACAGTATGATTTTATGACAGAATTCGTACGAGAAGTTAAGTCATTCGTTTACAGTATGCTTAGATTACGAGATATTCTTAATTTAACGCTCGATTACATAAAAAAATATATTTCGGGAATTCCTTTCTATCTGTTAGCCCACATGCTTATGCTCTAAATATTAGTTTTATTCGTTCTTCGGGCAAAGTCCGGGAAATATTTAGTTGTAATGACGCAAATGAATTCGAAAGTGATTCGTTTTTATGAAAGCTTCTTCCTTTTCGACCTTGTACCTAAAAAACGTCATTTAGTCACGCTTGTTTCAGTGTTAATTAGCCAATCGGAAATCGCGTTATCGTAATTCTACCGTAATCTCAACCAATAGAATAATTCTCCACCTTTTTCGCGAAACTATAAAATATCTGTGCTTTAACGTTTTGGACAATTCTTTCTAATCCGGCTAACCCGGGGTTAAACCGAGTGTTTTCGGTGATACGTACGACGTTCGACGTGCAACGCTATACTTATTTACTGATTGATAATTGCTGCTACCGTAAATAAAAGATCTGCTTCGTAGCTGACGGTTACATTGTGGCGAGACGTTCGAGGACCGATCGCTGAAGTCAACTACAGTCACTTGCCACGACGGAGAATCAACAAGTAAGTCCGTTAACTTTGTCTGATCAGTTCGTAGATATAATAAGAAGAGCTAGATATAACGTAAATTCTCGTAGGACAAGAAGTAATAGACTTTATTCTGAAAATAACTCGAGTGACTCAGAGGCTGAGGAGGACATGAATCAGGCAAACGCATTAGCTGATGTTCAAGCACTTTTACATCAAACTGTGGAAAACGTAAGAGAATTATATGATTCTAGGCCTATTTCACAATCTCCGTCAAATTTAAAATCATTTAGCGGAGATCCGAATGATATAAACTGGTCTGAATGGGTACGTAATTTTTCACGCATGTCTGTGTTGGCTGGAGCGACTGATTTTAGGCGCAAGTTAGCTTTATTGCCGCTTTATTTGAGGGATTCGGCTTTGTCATTATATAACGAATTAGAAAAGCGTGATCCTGCTTTAAATTCGTGGGATGAGTGGTGTGAAGCTTTCTTGGAGCGTTTTCCTGATAATAGGCAGATGGATGTGAAGTATGAGCAGCTTGTGGCGCGAACGCAACAGAATGGTGAGAGTGTTACAACATTTGCGAGCGAGTTGAGACGATTGGCAAAAAGAGCGTTTCCGTCATGGCATGGTAATGGTGAGTATGATAATATCGTGAAAAATCATTTTATAAATAGGCTAAATCCAAATTTAAGACGATGGGTGCAAAATGCGGAACCAGCTAGTTTTGAGGAAGCGGTAACGGAAGCAGAAAAACAGGAGTTGCGCAAAAAGCAGTGCGCGAGTAACTGGATAAGTAACTTAGCTACGACAGCGGATCAATTAGGTACATTAGTTAGGCAATTAAACGCGGTCAGTGTTGCAAATTCCGTGCCATTGGAAGGTACTCAAAACCAAAATCACGATTCAACTGATTATCCTTTTCTTGGTTCATCCAGGAATGGTTTTTCAAACACACGGAATTTTCCATCAAATTTTAACAATTTCGGTGCAAATAATCAGTTCAGTCGTGGTGGCAGTTTTAGGTCCCGTGGGAATTTTTATGGAGGTGCCTCAAGAGGGCCCTATTTCAACAACAGAGGAGGTCGCCCCTATGGAAGGACTCCCAACGGAACTGTCATTTGCAATTACTGTGGTCGTGTGGGGCACTACCGCACAGCCTGTCCGCGTTGGCAAAATAATACGTATCAACCTTCGAGATTTTCACAAAATGCGCAACGTGACGGTCCGTCGCGGACTACAGTGCCTAATGTCCGTGGCGTTTCGAATACTCGTGGTTCACGGGATGCCCAGCCGCGAACTCGGGTAGTTAGCACTCAAGTTCAGGAGGTAGGAGACTTGGAGCAAAACGATTATGGAAATTCGTCAGAAAGCCGGGAAAATTCAAATTTAGATCCCTTCAATTGCGACGATGTCGAGATTTCGAATTTTCATTCTTACGATCCCCCTACTTCCTCCATCCGAATGGTCCTAAGTAGAGATTGTAATGAAATGCGCCACGAAACCCCGGAAAATATTGATTTGTATGTTTTCAATGGGAGCTCTGAGGGATCGGGGGAAGGCGACCATCCCATTGAAATGATCCAGAATTATGGCTCAAGTTTTGAAGACGAAAGCTTTCGCGTATCTAATGAGAAAGGGACAAATGATAATGGAAAACTGGATCAAATAGAAAGGACCGCGGATGATTTAAAAGCTGCAGCGTGTAAACAAAAGGCGCATAGTAAATTAAATGAAAAATTGTTAAGAAGTGTGAGCCGGAAAAGTATACGAAAGGTCGCAAATAAACGAAAGAGCTTAAGTAAGCATAATCTCATAAGATCAAACGTAAGTAAGGAATCAAAACGGCAACGAATTATTCAGTGGTTGCACTCTATAAAAATGGACGGCTTATGTAGAAATTTGAGACGCTTACCTCTGAGCATTGATACCATAGCTTTCCTTACGCTTATTCTGTTTTGCGGAACCGTTTTCGGGACTACTAGTGCTGAACCGTATTATCAATGCGGGATGTCTCGGGGCGGACAAGCCTTTTTCGTTCCACCACACGTAATATGCACTCCTCCGAATTCGGGAAATCCTGAAATAAGCGTCACACTGAATATTTGGGAGCATAAAAGTAAGCTAGATCAAACCAGAGCAGTAAGATGCGTTATAAGGAATCGTACGATTTGTACGAATACAGGTTTTTTCGGTTCAAAAGGAATTGTTTTAGATCAGACTGAACAGTTATTAGTCACACCTGCTGAATGTTTACAAATCTGGATTGATAAAACTTATCATAAATTACCATTAATCGAAATAAAATCTGGAGTATGGGTGACGAATAACACTTTAAAACTGAAATATGTATGGTGCTGTCATGATTCATGTGAGAGAGTAAGTAATATTTTACTAGAAGTGGGCGTAATCGCAACTGTGAATAAGGAAACAACTATCAGTGATTTAGGGGATACGGGAGGTTGTCCCCCTAGCCGCGGACTTTGTACTAATCCTTCCGGAACCATAATCTGGAATGCGAGCGATTTTAGCAATTTATGCCCAATTCAGAAAATAGGAACTTATCCTGGTCGTATTATAGGCTCTCACGTAATCGTTGAATCTATTCAGGGCGCATTTAAACTAAAACATCCTGCTTCGCTGTGTAACTTATCGTCAATATATTTTACCGAGCAAGGACCGATTCTTCAATTTCAAAACGAAACAAAATTATCGAAAGAATTATCAGATTTTAAAAATATTTCTGATTCATTTTCTGACTCCGATCCGCAAAACGCTAAATTTCAATATTTATATGATAAAATTAATGAGCAAAATTTCCAAATTTTTCGAGCAATTTGGTCAGAATTGTGTCATTCGGCAAGAAGGCAATTAAAAATGATTTGGCAATTTTTAAAATTAGACCCAACGCTTGGGGCTCGTGCTCTTTTGCTTCGGAATGATATTGTTGCATCGTTTGCAGGACAGGTACTGATGGTTTGGGAATGCGATCCTGTAATACCAGACGAGATCTTCTGGGATTATAAAATTAATAATACGTGCTACGAATATTTGCCTGCTAAATTAGGAAATTTAACGCTTTTCATCGTACCGGGAAGTCGCGATTTAATATCTATATCACCGGTAGTTGATTGTAATCATCACGTTATAGGTATATATCATGATCATAAGGTAGGATGGAGGACATCCTCAGGATCCATCCATGTTAGCTCAATACCGTACGAAGTTTCATGGAAAATTACTAAAAAAGTACTAACTTTTGATTCTCCTGCTATTTTTCACGACCAAAAAGCGGGAATAGTCTCAACATTTGGCTTAATACGGAGTTATTCATCTCGTGTACTTAGACTAGAACAGCAATTTCAACGACTTTTAACCTATACGTCTAGCTTAACGTTAGATCCGGACGTAGTCTATAAAACTTTAGCAGGTACGAACTCGATGTTATCAAACGTTATCAATGGACCCTCCCTGGCTATAGAAAGCGTCATAACGCATGGAGGTACATCAATTATTTCTGAACTAACGCAATTAATTTCAGGTCCATTACAATTATTACTGAATTTATTAATTATCGCTGTCTTTATCATTCTCATGTTTCTCTTTTTCTGGTACGTTTTGAAATATTTACGTCATCGATGTAAGAAAAGTAAAAGACGGAAACGTCGTAGTAAATCACCAAGAGAAAGAAATCAAAATTTTTCAGTTAATTTGCCACAACAAAACGAAATCGATAGGCATAATGAAATAATTTCACCAAATTTTTCAGATTTATTAATTCAAACTTTTTCTTCATTATTAAGAAAAGAAAGTAATGAAAATGATAATAAAAATGGTTCAACTAGTCAAAACGTAAATTCAGAAATAAATGACCGTTGTCCTCGACTTGATATCTGGATTAATGACTGTGAAAAACCGGTAACGGGATTACTAGATTGCGGTTCTGATATTACGATAATCAGTGTTGATCTGTGTAAGCAATATAATCTAAAGATTGAGCTTCCGATCGTTAAACAATTCAGGACCGTAACTGAGGATATTGGGACAATCATAGGATCTGTATGGATAAAAGTTTCGCTCATATCGCCTAAAGTATTTTCGTCTGCACCTGAAGAAATGATACGCGTTCATGTCATTCAAAATTGCCCTGCGAACTTCGTTTTAGGGACAGACTATCAAAGAAGGTTTTCGAAAGTTGATATTCAGTGGAAAAATCAGAAAATTGATTTTGGTACTTTTAGCGTGCCTATGAAAACTTATTTATATCTGCCTGAGACAACTAGGGGCGCAGTAGTTGTGCATAAAACTGTTCTCGTTCCACCTAGGTCTATAGCTTTTATTTCTGCTTATGTCTCATTACCGTATTCTCGCTTATATTCTTTCGTTTTCGAACCATTTCAAAAATTTATCGATAAATATCAAGTTCAAGTCGCATGCTCGATCGTTAGACCAGAAAATGATAATATACCTATTAATATTTTGAACGCTTCGTGTAATCCAATCATAATTTATGCTGGTTCCAAAATTGGCAAGGTAAGACTTTATCGAACGATAGAAGAAACTCAAGTTCTTTCAAATGCACGCGGCGCAACAGCTGAAATGCCTAAATCTAATTGTTTTCAGGACATTTTTGAAAAATTTAAGAATTTTTCTTTGGATGAAAAAGGAAAATTTTTAAATTTAATACAGCGATTTCGACACATTTTTGCGGTAAACGAAGAAGATTTAGGTCGTACTAATCTTACGGAACATCATATCGAAACGCTTACTGATAAGCCTACTCGTCAAATACCTTACAGAGTACCGCAAAAACAACGGGAAACTATAGACGCAGAAATAGACAAAATGCTGCAAAAACAAGTTATTCAGCCATCAAGGAGTCCTTGGTCGAGTCCAATAGTCTTAGTACCGAAAAAGACGGGCGGTTTTAGATTTTGCGTGGACTATAGAAAATTAAATGCCATCACTAAAAGGATTCTTACCCATTGCCCAGAATTGATGATATTTTTGACACGGTCCAGGGGGCTACTTTTTTCTCAACTTTAGATCAAGCTTGGGGGTATTGGCAGATTCCCGTAGCTAAAGCCGATAAGGAAAAAACGGCATTCATTACATATAAAGGTTTATATGAATTTAATGTTTTACCTTTCGGACTTTGTAATGCGCCGGCGACATTCCAGCGGCTTATGGACGTAGTTTTGAGTGGCCTACAATGGTCAACATGTCTAGTATATCTCGATGACATACTGATTTTCGGGAAGACATTCGACGAACACCTGAAACGATTAGAAGAAGTATTTTTAAGACTTGAAAGTGCTGGTCTAAAGCTACGCTTGCAAAAATGTAAATTTTTCTTAACGAAAATCGCATATTTAGGGCACGAAATTTCTAGTGAAGGTATTAATCCTGATCCTGAAAAAGTCAAAGCTGTTTTAGAATTTCCGGTTCCTATAAATGTTGATAACTTACGTAGTTTTCTTGGTTTAGCTGGTTATTATCGACGCTTTATTAAAGATTTTTCTAAAATAGCTAATCCATTACATACGTTGCTAAAGAAAAATATCTCATTTAAATGGAACGAAGAATGTAATAATGCATTACGTAAATTAAAATTTGCTTTAACATCGATACCGGTTTTGGCTCATCCTGATTTTAAGAAGCCTTTCATTTTAATTACAGACGCATCGGGAGTAGGATTAGGAGCTGTTCTCTCGCAAGAAACCGAAAACGGGGAAAAACCTATTGCTTATGCGAGCAGAAGTTTAAATAAAGCGGAAAAAAATTATAGCGTAACTGAATTAGAAGCATTAGCAGTAGTGTGGGCTGTGAAACATTTTAGACAATATCTTTATCAACAAAAAGTCACTGTTGTCACCGATCATTCTGCTTTACAGCAAGTTCTAAAAAAACCGAATCCGTCGGGACGCATTGCTCGATGGGGTTTAGCCCTGCAAGATTTTCAAGAACTTATTATTAAGCATAGGGCAGGTAAGAAACATAGTAACGCAGATGCATTGTCTAGAAATTTAGCAGCTGCAACTTCAGCTATTCACGAACAAAATCAGAGCGTACAGGAGGAAAATGAGGAAGAAGAAAGTTTATCGAAATTTCGGGAAACACAAAGTAAGGATAGATTTTGCTCGGGATTTTATTGAATTTTCTGAAATATCGGATCTCCCAATCGATGATAAGGAAGCTAGGCACATAATTTTAATTGATAAATACATAATTTTAAATAATTTTATTGTATTTTATCGAACACCGAAATAATCCAGAAGGTGATAAAAGCTAGTCGTTCCAGAATCTTTGCGTAGAAGAAATTTTAGAAGCACATCACGATGACGTGTTTTCTGGACATTTTGGGTTCGCACGTACATATGCGAAAATAAAATTGCATTATTTTTGGCGTACTTTATATCTTGACACCAAAATCATTGCGAAAATTGCGTAAGCTGCACAATGCGTAAATCGTTAAACAAAAGTTAAGGCTAATTTAATTCCTATACCGGTTATTGGACCATTTGACAGGGTAGCAGTTGACATTTTTAGGACCCTTACCACTCACCGAAAACGGGAATAAATATATAATAGTCTTTACAGAATATTTAACGAAATACACTATAGCAAAAGCAATACTGATTGTACAGAAGCGAACTCGACGGCACAAGCTTTCGTGAATCAAATAATTTGAATCACGGCACCGCTAATATTGCTTTCTGATAAAGGTACGAATTTTTTGTCTGAGCTTAGTATCTAAAATATGCCACCTGTGCGGAACGCGTAAAGTTAATACTACATCTTACCATCCGCAAACTGATGGACTAGTCGAACGATTTAATAAAACATTGGCAACAATCTTGTCAAAATGGAACAAAAACATTCAGACTGGGATGCATTTTTGCCGTATGCTGTTTTTGCATATACTTCCTAGCAAGAATCTACGCGGTTTTCACCTTTTTTCTTGCTTTTCGGCGATCGCCAAACTTACCAATAGATAGCGCGCTTAATTTTGTGCCAAGTAGGTACAGAATAGACCTTGATGATTATGCAGAGGAAATGCAAAAATTATTTTCAGTTGCTAAGCATTTAAGAAAAACATTGCAAAAGCTGCTAAGAACACTAAACAATCAGTATAATAAAAAAACGCATGAATTTTCATTGAAGAAGGTGATGAAGTATATCGGTTCATACTGAGTTAAACCAAAGCAATCACCAAAGTTTGTGTTTAAGTGGCATGGGCCATATGTTGTGACTAACGTAAATATCCAATGTTAAAATAAGGATGAATAAAGATAAAAGTAATTGCGTGGAAGAGTGGGTACACATAAATTCGTTGAAGCTGAAAGGAAAGGGAATGTTTAGCAGGCAGGAAACGTAAAAATCGAATTTGTAATGAACCTGAAGTAGAACGGGAAAATAATGAAATCAGTTGTAATTATGTTGTATGCGTCGAATAATAAAATAGTATTTAAAATATATAGCGTCAAAAAATTTGTAAATTTTGTAAAATATATAATCGTATATTGCATGCATCAATGATATTATGTGTACATAGTCAAATATGATTATTTTTCGTTTTATTTTTATCAATAAAGAAATTAATAATTTCAAGTCTACATAAAATTTAAATAAATTATTCAAATATGATCAGTCAAATCAGTATTTATGCTGTTCAAGTCATCATTGGTCAATTTCAGATTAAAATACATATGCATAACTGGCTATCGGGATCAAGATTGTTTAAAATATTCATTTCAAATCAAATTTTTTTTCAAATTGAAAAAAAAAGAAAATTCTACCCTACATCTTTCCGGATTCTCACTGAATGAAATGGACAAGTGATGCTTTCTTGATTAGTTCGTTTGCGTTATAAAGAAAATTAAAAAAAATTGAACAAAGAAAAAAAGATGATTGTATGAGAGTCAAAAGCAGAAAAGAATCAAATATGAAAGGAAGCGGATTCATAATTATATTGTAAATCTTGTGCCTATTATATCGAGCACTCTCATTTTTGGACGTTTGTAGATACCAACAAATTATTTTCCTATAAAAAAAATTATAATTTTGTGGCGGAAAGCGTTGTCACAACTCTCCACTAACTTTCTCATTAAAAAAAATACTTTCAACTTACTATTTCTCATACTTTTAGAATGAGCATGTGGGTCATTTTGACGGTTTTTGTATTTTTCTGTTTTTTTGTGTAGTTTCTTGTAATACAATGCGGTTATAATATATGTATATATGTCCGTAGAACGACAATATGGCCGACACGAATACGACTATGACCTTTTGAACATGCGATTGGAGACAATCAACTAGTCGAATATTTTACCGCAAATGTGGGGCGAAACCGTTACATGGGCGCTATATCCTTTGTCCAGCGGATATGCACTGTGCCGCAGCTTGCAATTTGTTGCTCACGGATCCAAAATATCCAGGCGTAATTTCCGTTGATTGGTGCTTACAACGCAGAAGACAAGGCCGGCATGGACATTAGTCGTTTCCGTCCATGGGTAATGTGGCCATCGGAATTGAAATTTTTCCCAATTTGCGATTCGGGTCGACCGGAAAACCGGAGCATTCAGGCGCTTGATCCAGATCAGTCGCCAGCTGGATGGGAGTACCATTTTGTTCGACCTTCGGCCGTTGAAATCCATACCGCCGGCATTGAAATACATCCTGCTGAGCAAGAATTTGCAACGCATTGGTTTTGATTTTCATCAGGACCAATTGGCGTTTGGCAACACCGATGTGAAGTTGGAAGCCGGGACGTGCAAGCGGATTGCGATTCCATCTGGAACGTGTTGTACCATCGGAAAACGTTGGACTTTTTGTGCCAGCGATTCAACGTAGCCGATCTGAGCGACTGCTGCACAAGCTAAAATTCCGTACAACATGGGAGAATTCGTCCAGGACTGCGTCACATAATCGAACATTTGTTCGGGGCAACACTGAAAAAACGCAACAAGGACAATCCTGATGGGCCATGGCGGAGAGTTTAACCGAAGAGCAGCAGAAATATGCTGCGTTCGATTCAGTTGCAACCATGGACGCTTATATTGCTGTCGATATCTACCATGGATCGTTGGTGCAACTGGTGAGTTCTTTGGTCGGATGCCCGAAATTGCAGACGCTATCGATTTTGCCGGGAAAAATGGTCACTAAATCGATTGTCGTGATGCCTTACGAAAGGCAGCCCACAGAACTCTGTGGGAAATCCAGAGCCAGTCGTCCGTTTAGCGCGTGGTGGTTCGCCCATCAGCCGGCAGTCGTTCCTGTTGTAAAGGATGCGTCTTCAGTTGTTGCTCCACCGTCTTTGGTTGCTCCTCCACTGGTGGAAAATCGAGCCCTGGATCAATCAGCAGATGTTGACAACGGATACGCCCGCATTAAGGCGTTCATCGCTATTCCGAAAAACGTTCGGAGACCAGAAAGCCGACCATATTCGCATACCACTTGACGGGGCGGAAATGCAGTCTTTCCTGACGTCGAAAACTGAAGAATTTTACAATGAGCTTAGTACACTTATCGCGGGCAACGCGAGATAGGATTTTGGCCATTCTCACAGAGCGCTGTATTGAATCTGAGCAGATGCGGAAACAATAGGCGCCAGCAGTGCGAAACTCGAGTTCAGCAGTTCATTCAACGCAAATCTATGGAGGCTAATGGAGGCCAAAGCCGCCTGCAAAGTTTTTGTAGTTCGCTGTTCTTTTGCTATAAGTACCATTATTTTTCTGTAGAAAGCGCGGGTTTGCATATACGTTCTATTGCTGTTTATGGTCATCGATGTTTAACTTAAATCCTATTTTTCATTTATTTACGTACTCTGCATAAATTGCGGGACTCAATTTATTTTTATGGGAGCGAGTGTAACAAAAGCTAGTTTTACAGTATGATTTTATGACAGAATTCGTACGAGAAGTTAAGTCATTCGTTTACAGCATGCTTAGATTACAAGATATTCTTAATTTAACGCTCGATTACATAAAAAATATACTTCGGGAATTTTCTCTATCTGTTAGCCCACATGCTTATGCTCTAAATATTAGTTTTATTCGTTCTTCGGCAAAGTCCGGGAAATATTTAGTTGTAATGACGCAAATGAATCTGAAAGTGATTCGTTTTTATGAAAGTTTTCCTTTTCGACCTTGTACCTAAAAAACGTCATTTAGTCACGCTTGTTTCAGTGTTAATTAGCCAATCGGAAATCACAAGCATCGTAATTCTACCGTAATCCTCAACCAATAGAATAATTCTCCACCTTTTTCAAACTATAAAATATCTGTGCTTTAACGTTTTGCACAATTCTTTCTAATCCGGGCTAACCCGGGGTTAAACCTAGTGTTTTCGGTGATACGTACGACGTTCGACGTGCAACGCTATACTTATTTACTGATTGATAATTGCTGCTACCGTAAATAAAAGATCTGCTTCGTAGCTGACGGTTACACTGTTTAGGTCGAGGTCGCTCCCGCTTAGGTCAATGTATAGATGCTTTGGGTCGATGGCGGATGCTTAGGTCGACGTATAGATGCTTAGATGTGAGAACCCTGGTGTTAAAAAAGATGGAATAAATTCACCCTAAATTCTAATGTTAAAAAAGATGGAAAATTGATGGGCTGATTCGAGCAGTATCATAATGTGGAAGTTGAAAACAGCGGTAGAATGTGATGTGAAAATTTTTTTTTGAAGATTCCTTTTCACTCACATGGTTTTCCGCTTATGTTTTCGACTTCTATGTTAAGGATTATTGCTTGAAAAGGCATAAAAACATGTTTTTTTTTGAAAATTTGAGACTTTCCAGTATTCTCTACTTCAAAAGCAGCGTTTAGGGGCTGACGACATTTTTGGAGATAGAGCCCTTCAAACTTGCAAGAAACGTGATTATTTCAATGTTCTAAGGGCTCCATCTCCAGAAATATCTTTCTGTCAGCCGCCTAAACGCTTTGTTTTTCTGGACTCAGCCTCGAATCTATCAGAAAAAATTATTTTTAGGAAAATCGGTGACAAAAAATTTTTTGAAAAAATTATGCAAAAATAACCATGCAAACGCCCCCATTTTAAACATATCTACAGTACGCGTCTGGAATTTTGCATGCGCAGTCTCCATTAACTTTTATTGCAGTCGGATTTTAGTGAGCGGACTCCTCAGTGGCCATTAGTGGGCCGCTGTTAAGCACTTGCAGCCGATTGATGGACTGCTTTCGAACTACTGCGGCCATTCGTGGACTGCAGTGGCCCTTGGATGCTGACTGCAGTTACTTTACTGTAAGTAATGAAACATGTATAGTATCGCTGCTAGCATATTGCGTTATTTGTTGCACCGCATGCATGCGTTTCAAAAGTGTGTGCGTGCAGCAGTCCAGTCCGAGAAAAAAGGTAAAAATAGATTGGAATTTTCGTGCAGGATATCATTATAAATCTCTGTTTCCCCCATTTGAATCTCATCTAAGAGATTATGGGCATAAAAATTAAAGATAGTATTTCCTGTGTGCGATCGATTGCATATTGCTCTGCAGCAAAAGAGCATTTTAAAATTAATTTCAGGCTGAGAGCTGCCTGCTTTTAAAACAAATTCATGGCCAATAAAGAGTAAAAGATTTAAAAATCAGTAAGCACGAAATTTCTTTTGCCATTAGTTATATGATTTTAGAAAGTGCATCTTTTCGACTAGATCAAAATTAGCAATAAAATCAAAGCAAATTGCTCTTATCTTTTGAGTGAAAAGGTTTTTCAAAAGGGTATTTTCCTTCTTCTAAAAAACCATATTTTTCACTTTTATATTGCAAAATTGGGAAGACAGAATGAATAGTGACTGTAAGGTCTAAGCTAAATATAAAATTTAACAAAATTGTGAAATACAGATGACAAACAGTTTTGCAAATTAATTGTACATCATAAAATTTTTGTTAAAATAAAGTAAACAATAAATATCGTAATGCCTTTAAAATACAGAATTGATAAAAAGCTCCTGATTATCCGCTTTCCAAGATATTTTGTATTTTCGCTTTTTTCACTTATTCAGATACTATATGTACATCAATAATATATTCACTTCAGAAGCGAATTACATCATATAATGTCTGTCTCCTCAGGCAAGCATATAGTTAAAAAAATATTGCCCGTTCTATTATTTCTGCGCAAATTTCATTCTGGACTCACCCAACTTCCTTCGCAATTTTTCTTGTTCAATTAAAGTACTTTATATGCGTATCTACCATTTTGTATTTATTCTATTTAGCAAACATGCACCTGCAAAGTTTCTTGAAAATACGACAACAAATTTTACCGTTTGATATTTTAATACAAGCTCAAAAAGATTTTGCTGGCGTTCCCTGCTCTCTGTTTGACTGAGGACGCATAAATTTTGCTGATCAGATAGCGAATTGACTGCGTTTGCAACAGGCTGTGCCTAAAACTTGAATCTCCTGCGCAAAAAGTGTAGTAACCGAGTTGAATTTTCGACTTAACTTAAGTGGGAATAAATTGAAATATTGCAACCAAAATAACTCAGCGCACTATGCATGATGTACAATTAATTTGCAAAACTATTTGTCATCTGTATTTTTTTTAAATTTTATATTTGGCTTGTGACCAGGGACGTAACCAGGATTTTATTTTGAGAAGGGCCAAAATTTTTGAAGTCTCATATTCGAACCATTAGGAGATACGCGAAAATGGCACTTTTGAGCCATTTGTCGACAAGATCTATTCCATGGTAGCAAAAAATTTTAAAATTCAAAAAAATTTTCGTGCTTGATTTCAAATTTGGATATAAAAATCTATCTTTTAACCTATCGGTATGACTAATTTCTCAATATCAAATTAAAGTTTGACTAACATTTGGAAATTCTTTTCTTTGCATTTAATTTTGCAAGCCTAGAAGAAAAACTAATGAAAATAATAAATCGGCGCGAGGCGCCGAAAATTTTGACAAATTTGCTATTTTTAAGTAAAATCTGGGCGTCTATGGTATGAAAAAAAAAGATAGAGCAAAGAAATCCGGCGCTAAGCGCTGAAAATTTTCGACAAATTTGCTAGTATTAAGTAAAATCTGGGCGCTTCACGCTATAAGAAAAAAGATAGAGCATAATAAATCTGAGCGGCGCGCCAAAAATTTTCTGACAAATTCGCTATTTTTAGGTAAAATCTGGGCGTCTAAGGTAAGAAAAAGATGGCGCAAAAGAAATCCGGCGCTAAGCGCTGAAAATTTTTGACAAATTTGCTAGTTTTAAGTAAAATCTGGGCGCCTACGCTAAGAAAAAAGATCGAAGTATAAAGAAATCCGGCGCCAAGTGTCTAGAAAATTTTGAGTTTAGAAGCTAAAAAGTGTGCTGAAAACGCAAACGCATTATGGCTGTCCACAATCCGTTTCCACATCACCTGAAGAAAAAGCAAAGGGTCCCCCCTTTGCTGAAAAATTATTTTCATCTTGGGGGCCCTCGCCCCCTCCTGTTACACCTCTGGCTTAGACCTTACAGTCACTATTCATTCTCCCTTTCCCAATTTTGCAATATAAGAGTGAAAAAAATATGGTTTTAGCAAGACGAAAATACCCCTTTGAAAAACTTTTTCTCCAAACAATGAGACATTTGCTTTGATTTTACTGCTAATTTTGATTTAGTCGAAAAGATGCGCTTTTTAAAATCATATAACTAATGGCAAAAAAAATTTCAGGCTTATGATTTTTAAATCTTTTACTATTTATTGGCCATGTATGTGTTTTAAAACGCGAACGCTCTCAGCCTGAAATTAATTTTAAAAATGCTCTTTTGCTGCAGAGCAATATGCAATCGATCGCACACAGAAAATACTATTCTCTTTAATTTTTATGCCCATAATCTCTAGATGAGAGATTCCAATGGAGGAAACGAGATTTATAATGATATGCACAAAAATTCCACCTATTTTTAATTTTTTTCCTCGGACTGGACCTGCTGCATGCACACACTTTTGAAACGCACACATGAAAAGCAATAACGCACATAGCAGCGATACTATTACATGTTTCCATACTTACAGTAAAGTAACTGCAGTCAGTCCAAGGGCCACTGCAGTCCACTAATGGCGGCAGGTTCGAGTTGTGCCCATGGCTGCAGGCTTAACAGCGGCCCACTAATGGCCACTGGAGGTCCGCTCGCTAAAATCCGACTGCAACAAAGGATGGAGACTGCGCATGCAAAATTCCAGGTGCGTACTGTACATTGAAGTTCTGAGCACATAAAGCGGCTGCTAGGGAGTCAAATTTTTCAACGGTTTAAACAAAGATAGTTTCAACATTTTAGGTTCATATTAGTCGAAGTATAACGTTTAACAACATGTATGTACGAGTGACATTGTAGGTATAGACTTTTGAGGGGGCACATTGTGCAAGAGTATTTTCATATTTTTTAATTCAATTTAACCTGATTCAACATGTTTTAATCATTTAATTTTAACATTTAAGCATATTTGAATTATTATTTTAATATATGTTTTTCTGTTTTTAGGATATAATTCAATTTGCTTAAAGATATTTGCATGTTTAAATCCATAAATAAACTTGGATCACAGCCATGGGTGGGCAGCATCAAAATTCTGGGGAGGGTGGGTTGCAGGGGTTTTTAAAGGTCAAAAAATGGTCTTAAAAATGGTGGTATGGCGAAAAAATGTTATTTTTCAGCGAGCACTATCGATCGGCATCAAAAAATCGCGAAAAGACAAAAAATTTTAAAAACTGAATCCTGGGGGGGGTATTCGGCCATCGGGGGGGGGGGGAGGTAGATGCCCGCACCCGCTATTACCCCAAACCCCCCACGCCGTGTGATCACATCACTTTCTACCATCACTCAACTTATACAATCAGAAAACGCTGTTCTCGATTGGAATAGACTAGAATTCCAATTTTCCTTCAATCAAAGATAGGAAAAAGTATTTTTTATTCCCAACCTGAAGCAATTTTAGACAGAAGTTCAAGGATTCGAAACAGTCTGAAAAATGGACTTCTAATGATTTATCCCATTTAGGAAGATCGCCGGGGTCAAAGGTCGAGTGTGTTTAATCGCATAAGCGTAGGCACAGCATGGCCGAATTGGGATTATGGGAAGAAGCTCAAGAAATTCGGCTGTCTAGCCTGCATGACACCAGGAATGGCTGTAAACGTTAAGACCAAAAACTACAAAATTTCTAGAAAATTTTTTGATTTTAAGCCATTTGACTAAAGTTTCGCAAAAATTATCATAAGTTCGTCATTCACCTTCTGCGGTCTACTAGACCCAAGCCCCAACCTGTGCATATCTGACCAGTACCCCGGCGTGCACTATGCGTACGATTATGCGTATTACCGTAAAATGATTAAATGATGTAAATTAAACCAATTAAGTAGATGATTGATCGAAAGTGAAAAAATTGGAGATTAAATTAAAAAACTGAATAATAAAATTTGATGATGGTCCGCATACATGGAGAGCAACCAAATTTTAAGCGGGCCCGACGGGGCGAAAATCGACAAAAAAATAGCACTCAAGAAATTCAATGATGAGGTTTATCGATTTATGACAGGGTCTGGACCAAAAAATCCGAGACACACCCCCGCTTGGTTGAATTTTGGGTGCTACTTTTAACAGTGGCCCCATCGGACCCCAAGTTTGTTGCTGCCCATGTATGGTCCAGATCATGCATGTACAGCTTGGAAAATTGGTGGGGGGTCAGGCCCAACATTTTTTTAAAAAGTGCCTTTTTCGGGCTAAATAACGATGGGTGCACGTCAAAAACACTGTTTTTTGACGTTACAAACAATGCTCGCTCTTTCTAGAACATAAAAATGTAAAAGAAATCTGAAAAAACTTGAAAAAATCGAGTAAATTGAACAAGTGCATGCGGCGCGAAGCGCGAAAATTTGAGAGTTTTCGAGCCAAAAACGCCTTAAAAGGCACACTTTTTACAAAAAAAATCGACAATTCTGTGGGGGGAGGGATCGCAGCCATTCTGCGGGGAGGGAGGGGGGTCAGCCCCAAGAACAAGTATGAACCAGACCTCAAGCCAATGTGTGATCATCCTCTGTCGACATCCCGAAATCAGGCTCCTTAGATAAAAAGTTGCAATCAAATTACTTGTCGCACAATTGAGCGCCACCATGCGTGAGCAGATTTTTAAGCCCAATTTCAGTATCTGGACCAACCAACAGTAAAACCGACCATTTTTCGTAAGCGCGACGAGCAGCGCCGCCGTTGGACGACAAACGCAAGCGCCAGCGTTTGCAAGCGGCTGCCAATTTGCGCGACAACTCGTCGCGCAAACTCTTGCAATTACCGGCCATCGCTTGACCGCCCCATTCAAATTCCCGTTCCTGAGCAGAAAAACAATGGATAGGAAAGGTAGCGAGCAATCACGTAATGCTAAAATCAAAAACGTAGAACAAAGAATTAAATTCAAAAAAAGGACCACAAAATTGCCTATTTTCTAAATTCTCAATATCTAACCGCATAGTTCAAATTTTTAATCTACTCTAAATTAATAAATGATAAATGTTACGAATTTATTTCTTTAAATATTTTTCGATTCAATTACTTCTGATATTTTTTCACCCTAACTTAGGCTACATTAAACAGATGTCTACCGAACCATCTTTTATCAGGAAGATCGAGCACGTTGACTATAGATTTATCGTATAAGCTTTGCATACTGCGCTGTTTACAAAAGTAAATGTTGACTTTACAATAAATTAACAACGTGATCGATAAGATAGCATCATAGGTACGCAAGGTCAAACTTTGAGGATGGGGGACCAAAAATTGCTAGATAGCTATGTGCTTCGTAAAAACGGCTCTATAGTCCTTTTGGGGTCAGAAAATTAACTATATGGCCTCTTCGGTCTCAGAAAACTAACTGCTATAGCCTTTTGGATAAAAATAGCTATTAATCCTTTTTGGAGTCGAGAAAATAGCTACATATCATTTTGAAACTCAGAAAAGACAACTAAATCGCATTTCTGAGCTCAAAAAAGACTTTATAGTAGCCCCCAAAAAGGATGTATTGCTAATTTTCTGAGCCCAAAAAGGCAATACAGCAATGGTTTTTCGGCCAGAATCGCTGTATAGCTATCAGTTTTTCAAAGCTCAGGGAGGGGGGTAATACCCCCTCACCCCCATGCTCCATGTATGGATAGCATGCTGTTGCAGCAATAAGTATGAAGTTTCTTGACTTGATATTAAGCTACTATACCAGATTTGTATGTACAACATAGGTGCACAAAGGTCAGGGTCGGCAGGTGGGGGGGTGAAATCTTGAAAATCAAGACAGTGAACTTGATGTTCACGTTTTTCTTGCTGTTTAAACGATCAAAATGGTTAAAATAGCCCATGAAAGATTTTTCGTGAAAATATCCCATTTTTAGTCCATTTTGACCGCATTATATCACTTTCAGCGCTAAAAATGTAAAAATTGATCAATTTTGAATTTTTACTGCTTTTGACCTCAAAAATGATGCGAAAAATGTTCCATCAGCTCAAACTCGCCGGACAGTACCTGTCCGGCTGGCCCTTCATCGAGGGGGTAATGCTCTCTACCCCTATGTGCATGTTTGATGTACAAGCTCGATACTTCAAATCAGAGAGAAACAAATTAGTGCAAAATAGAAGTACGTATTGGAAAAATTATACTTTCTGCTGTTTTTCAGTATTCTGTCCTTATTTTTCGTCGCAAAAATTAGCTTCTTGATATTTGAAAATTTGGGTTAAAGACGGCTTTACTTTTTATGTATCTTAATTCCAATGACTAATCAGATATTATTTATGAAACTCTTAAAATCCTCAACTGTTGTACATATAAACAATGCGAATAGCAACTTAAACTTAAACAACGCGACACGTATATGGACATTTGATCAGTGGCGGATCTAGGATTTTCCTATAGGGGGCAGGGGCGGGGCCGGTACACCAACGTTACCAAAAACAGTCAAAAATAGATCTTACAATTTGCCTCTCACGATCAAGAATAAAATAGAAATCATTAAAATACACTAATTGCAATTCATTGTTTTGATCCAGCGACGATCTTCAGCAACTGGAGAAAGTAGTTAAATATAAATCGAGAACGTGATAATTATGAGTTCAGCAAATGCTAGAGGCCGTCGACCATGGTAGGACGCACATTACACGTTTAAAATACATACTTTACTTACAAATCTTTCTGGTGAAAAAGTAAACGACATATGAAATAGTAAACGGAAATATCCAGCAATAACAAAAAATAAAAGAAACAATTTTTGGTAGAGAAAAGGGTAAACGCGTCAATCTGTTGATGAAAAACTGAAGACCAGTAAAAATTGAAAAAAGCCGTCTAATTTTAGAAGAAAAATCGAACAAACCTTAGATTCCGTTTGAAGTTTGACGGGGGGGGCAGGCAAACAAAGCAAAATTTTAGGAAAACGGGCCAAAGACCAATGTACTTTTGGAGAAAAGTTGCGTTTATTAAAATCAAAGTTGGTCGTCCCCATCCCCCAAAGCCAGAAAAATTTATGACCCCAACTAAATTTTTTGGCCGGTTTTAGGTAATTCTTGACCATTTTTGGCAGAAAATTGTAGGTCATTCACTTTCCCCTTCTAAAAATGGTCGGGACCCCATCCAGAACTTTCGAGCCTTACATGTATTTATTATTCTTACATCGACGAAAGTTCCAGCATTTTTACATGCATCGACGTATGAAGGATGCAAAATCCATTTACCACACGCAATGCTAGCCAATAATTTTTCATTTCGACTTGGTTTGCCTGAAAATGCGAACAACTAAATAAGGGAAAAAAATCTCATCAAGTATAAATGTACATCGCAGAAGTGAAAAACACGACGAAGGAGGAAATATTAGTATAGCAAGCATATATGATCTTAGGGGGGTCGGGGGTTTTCAATACCCCCGGAGAACGACCGAAGCTGCAAATTTTGCTTCGATCGAAGGCCGAATCTGTAAGTATCCGAGTTTTATTTTGATAAGTATGACGTATGATATTGCGAACAGGTCATAAATAAGAAAAGTTAGGCCTGATCATGTTTTGTGGGATTAATATGGAATACTAGGAGTGTCACTCATAGGTGGGCAGCACCAGAAAATTCACGGGGGGAGGTGCTTTTTCAAAGGTAAAAAAATAGTCTTAAAATGGTGGTATGGCGAAAAAACACCAATTTTCAACGTTTCTCATCGAGCACTATCCATTGGCATCAAAAATTGCGAAAAAATCAAAAAAATTTCAAAAATTGAATTCTGGGGGGTATTCGGCCTTCTAGGGGATGCCTACCCCAACCCCACACGCCCACATGTAGTGTCATTTATTGCAAGTTATATTCAAAAGCATTGTTTCATTGCTAGATGTTGTATCTAAATCAGCGGCTAACATGTATCGAAATTAGGAGAATCTCAGTTGTCAAAATTATGTGAAGTATCTAAAATAGATCTGCACATTCTGTACTTGATTAGGTACTTCTTATTGCACTATTTATAGGTTGACACTTCATTGACCTAATCATAAACATTTCATGCAGATGATTCTGATCAGACATCAAAATCACATTAGCTCCCCATTCGCTGAGATAACGTGAAATATCTAGTTTTTCACTGCACAAAAAAATTTACAGTTAGTAATTATGCTAATGATAACATGCTTCTATACATGGGCGTAGTGGTTGGGATTTTCATACCTACCATCTGACAGACCCCCAGAATCCGGTAGACCCGAGCAGGGGCAGATTTAGGGGGCGGGGGCGGGCATTCATCATTGGCCCAACATAGTTGATGAGATGAAGAATAATTATATGTAATTTGTAGTGATTTTTAGCCGTCGTTGATAATAATTTCTCAAATTTTTCCGGCGCTTCACCCCGCAAAAAACTTGAATTATTGGCATTTATTTACTTTCTTGGCGGCCTGGAAGCCTAACTTTTGTCCAAGAATAGGTTTTTGTAGTAACAAACATCTTTATAACTCTTAAACCGGTCTAAGGAGCATTAAAACGACTACATGTTTCAGCATAGCTTTTTTCCCTTTCTTCAGCAAAACTTACAGCGTAAAGTGCTTCAATGCGCTCGCAAACATATTGTTCCAAGTGCACAAATACGGATAATCAAACCTCTAAATGTTTTTGTGCTTATAATTTCAAAAATTCTCCGGCGCTTAACACCAGATTTTCGCAAAAGTCAAAGGAATTTTTCACACACATTATCGAAAATTTTGAAGTTTTTCAAAAATAATGCAGCAAAATGTTTTTAATAAGAGTACAAAATGTAAAACAGCTAAAAAAGCGATTTCGCACTTGAAGGCTGAATTTTCAGGACCTAATTTTGACTGTTTCGGGAAAGTTTGGGGCGAACATTCCTCTTTTCGAAAATCGTAGATCCGTAATTGGACTCAAGTATTGAATTTTTGCATGTTTTTTTGCGCTGTTTGCCGATTTCGCACCACACATACCCCCAGGATTGGGTTGCTGCCTATGTGTTTGCTTCCATTCTGGCAACTTTCTTGAGTTCGCACTTTCTAGAGACGATCAATTTCACAATTGTTCCTACTGAAAAACGACGAACATCGGAATGTAAGTCAATTCCTAATCTCGAAAATCATTCTTCAGCTGATCTCCAGAATTTTTTGGTTGCTGAACTAAGCTATTGTCAAATTCAAGCATGTAACTTACTTCCTCGAGGTAATTCCTTTCGATGTGCACTGTAAGATGAGTCAGCTTTCGTTACTGAGAAATGTTTACTTGCTAAGTATATAGTCAAAGTTATTGTAGAGAGAATTTTTTAACATGACTGAAGGTGACTAGAAGATAAATTGAGATGAACGGCGTCGACTGAGGTTGGTTCGATTGCACATTATCTAAATTCTAACGCCAATAAGAAGCTGTGGCCGTGAAAAAAGCTTCAGCCTTCGGCCTTTTTCCGCCTTGCTTCGGTCTCGGCCGAAGCAAGAAAACACCCTAGCTTTGACCGAAGCTTCGATCATTCCCTGCCCCATCCTCGCAGAAAAATTTTCCACCCCCCCGAATTAGCGATTTTTCAAAAGTTTCCAGAGCTTTCCTGAAAATCGGTAGAAAAAGTGCCTTTTTAAGTGTTTTTAGCTATCATTTGCTCAAAAGTGCCAAATTTTCGGCGCTTCGCGCCATATATTCATGTTTTGACCATATATTGTTCAATTTATTCGAATTTTCGATTTCATCCGAAAATTTGTGTTTTTATGCTATTGAAAGATAGAGCATCGTTAGAAACTCCAAAAAACGATGTTTTGAGGCGTTTCCACCATTTTCGAGACCCAAAAATGGTACTTTAAAATTTCAACCCCCTTCGTTCCCATGCTGTGCATGTCTGATAGCAAGTATTAGTATCATTTTTATTATTTATTAAAGATTTTTATTATTATTTTATGCAATCTCGCTGTGCATGTCTGATAGCAAGTATTAGTATCATTTTATTATTTATTAGACATTATTATTATTATTATTTTATGCAATCTTTTTATTTTATATTTAAGCATTCACGAAGACAGTTTCATCGACTTTTGATGCAAGAACAAGATGACCCACCAACAGTAAATGAGCCGTAGCAGCTAGTGCCAAAAAGGCGGCACTTCTCAACCCTACATAAGTGTCTCGAAGTCGTGAAAGATGGCGTAGGTTCAATGATATTCTGAGAAACTTAAGTGTTAGAAAAGTTTATGTACACAGGCCCGTATCCAGTATCCGGCCAAGGGGGACGGATCCAAAGTTAATCGATTATTATGTCGGAAATTCCGTAAGGATAGCTGGTAAAAATCGCATTTTTCGACGTTTTTTCAACATGCCCTATTCATTGAGCTCGCAAAATTGGCGCTTTTCAAAATTTATCTCTTCTTTAAATAGGCACTGGAAATTGTCACTTTTTGGTTGCGCTTGAGGTAAAATTATACAAAATACTTCGCATACGGCGCGAAGCACCGAAAAATTTACGATTTTCAGACAAAAAGATGCAAATTTTCTCTGTATAATCTTACCTACCAAATTTTTCTTCACGGCCAAAGGAGGGGGCGGCCGCCCTCACCCCCTTTAAATACTATTCTGCACGTATGTACATACATATGTACTTCAACATGCTCGTACACAGCATGGGAATTGTGGGGAATGAAACCAATAGTTCTTTTCGTTTTTGAGCTCAAAAATGATTGGTGTGCGTCAAAAACATCATTTTTCAGCGTTTCTGGCGATGCTTCTATTCAGGACATAAAAACATTAAAAAATGTGAAAAAATCGAGTGAATTGGAGAAAACATAGTCAAAAAGTGGGTATACGGCGCTAAAGCGCCAAACATTTCGCTCTTTTGAGCCAAAAAATCGCTAAAAAGGCTTTAAATATCACATCTACTACGATTTGAAAAAAATTAAAAATTCTGAAGCATTTACGATGAAACTCATGTACGTAGCTGAATGTCCAAAGTTGATTCGGATAAGTAAACCGCTGACGTTCTTTTGAACCATGAAAAAGTGATACATAAATTAGATCATTTATGTACACTTCATATACATAAACATAATAAAAATCAGATCAGATTAGGGCTGCAATAAAAAGGGCCAAACAGTAAAAAAATACATATCTCTTCAGATTAATTTCAAAAGGAATCGCGCCTGATGACTCGTGGGGAAGCTAAATTTTTCAAGGACAAAAACCAGTTTGAATATAAATTTAGAATGTATTTACCAAAAATTGAACAGAAGGCAAATTTTAATGAAGAGTCAAGAAATAACGAATCTTGGATCGAAAATCGGACGAAAAAACAGCTGCGAGAAAGTGAAAATAAGTATATTTAACTAAAAAAACAACAAGTCCAAGTGCTTCTATGCGTTTGCCTTTTGTAAAATATTTTGAATGTAGCACAAAATTTATTTATGAGCCTTTTTACATTGGTAAGACTATAGCAGATTTGGATGAACTTAGAGTATAGAACAAACAAGCACGTAGCTGGCCGCCCTATTTCGGGAGGGGGACCAAAACCAATTTTTGGAGACTAAGCCCAAAAAGGCCAAAAATAGCAGAAAACAACGTTTAAAAAGTCCTATTTTTCCGATTTTTCTGAATTTGGGGGTCGAACCCCCCATTCCCCCAGAGATACGTGCCTGAAAACAAGCTGTGTAAAGTTTAGTCAGATATTCAATATGACACTCCGACGATTAAATTTATCAAATTAAAAAACGCAATCATAGAAAAGCATAGAGTGCATAAGTCAAATAAAGCAACTTGCATATATTTAATTAGTCGTGCGACTTCCCAAAAATGGCAGTCGTAACATTATAAAAATAATAGGAATACAATAAATAGTCACGTGACTAACCTACTATCACGTGAGTGCATTTGGGGTCGTAATTCGGCGAGTCTAAGCAGGAAGCGCCGAGTGAAGTGAGGACATTGCTACAAAACGCCTTCAGCTGAAAGTGTACGGAAAGCTGTTACGCAATAGTCTGGGAGGACGGTAATCATACATACACAGCATGGGCATTCGGGGGGGGTGAAATTTTAAAAGTGCATTTTTTGGGCCAAAAAACGGTGGGTATGCGTCAAAAACATCGTTTTCGGCGTTTTTGACGATGCTCCATCTTTCTAGAGCATAAAAACACAAAATTTCGAAAGAATAATAAAAGTCGAATAAATTGAACAAAATATAGTCAAAACATAAGTATATAGCGCGAAGCGCCAAAATTTGGAGCGAATTTTCAGAAAATTTCAGGGAACTTTTGAAAAATCGCGAATTCTGGGGGTTGAAAAAACTGGGGGGGGGTGAAAATTTTCCTGGGGGAGAGGGGAGATAAATATAAATATCCCTCAAACCCCCAAGATCACGTATGACGGTAATTATGATTGCGCATAGATGTACAAAGTTACCGAAAGATTCTGATAGACGGAAGTTCTACTTCATTGTACATATTTCGAAGTAATGCAATGTAATTGGCTTTAAATCCGATTAGAATTTTAACGGCTTCTGCGCTCTTTTTCGTAGCTTTGAGAAAACCAGATAAAACCAGAAAGGACAAAAGATACTGTAACTAAAACAAACAATTCATCTGGAAAACAGGCACGTAGCTGGCTGTCCTATTTCGGGAGGACCACCACCAGCTTTTGGGGGTAAGCTGAGCCAAAAATAGCACAAAATAACGTTTAAAACGTTATATTTTCAGAATTCTGGGTTGTCCGAACGCCCCCATTCCCCCAGAGATATACGTGCCTGCTGGAAAACATTGTATGCGTAACTCAAGAATGAAACTTAATTCCTAGCACGAAAAACGACTTGTCATTTAACACAGAGGGCGAAATATGTTCCATGTTGTTGTTGTTATGTATTATCCGGTTAGTCGTGTCCGACTGTCGGCGATTCGTTGGGCTAGCTCTCTCCATGCCTTCCTATCGTGCACCTGTTCCCTTCAGATTCATTTAGGATCAGACCAGTGTCAGCTTTGATGGTTTCAAGCCATCGCGTTCTTTGGCGGCCTGGTCGTCTGCTGCCACTGCCGGTTCCAAAGCATCAATGCTTTCTTTAATGAATTTGATCTCATTATGTGGCCAGCGTATATTAGTCGAAGCTTTGTGATTCTTTCCTTCCAATGACATATCTGGCTTGGTGCGTTCCGAGTACCTCTTTGTTCGTTAATTTTGCTGTCCATGGAATACGGAGCAATCTTCGCCAGCACCACATCTCGAATGAGTCAATTTTTTCTTGTCTACTTTTTTGAGGTCCAGCTTTCACATCCATATGTGGCAATTGGGAAAACAATAGCACGGGCCATTCTGCCTTTGGTTGTTAGGCTGATGTCTTTGCTGGCCCATATTTTGGTCATGCTCAAAGAGTGCGCTTCGACCTAGTGCTAACCGTCGCTTTATTTCAGAGCTGCACTCGTTATAATGATTAATTTGTGACCCCAAGAAAATGAAGCATTGTACAAAGCCAATCTCTTCATTACCTATTACTACTTGACACTACTATGTATCTACAGCTGTCGTCATGATCTTGGTCTTTTTTACGTTTAAGTGGAGGCCAGCTTTTGCTCTTTCATCTTTCATCCGCATAATAAGATGGCTAAAGGCCTTTCTCAGTTTCTGAGGGAAGTGTTGTGTCATCAGCATATCGGTTGTTGTTGATGTTTCAAATTTCATTACTCTTATACATGCATATATAAACGTAAAATGCATAAGATGCATTTAATAGTGTGATAATGCAACTTAGGCTTGGGTCCAGTGAAGTTGTCAAAAAGCAAGGTGGTTTAAAGGGCGATCTTCGACCGTTGGGCACTGCAGATGAACAGAGGTTCTGAATAAAATACAAAATAAACGATTTATAAACAAACATGAACACCTCTTATCATAAATATGTAGATGTACAACATGGTAACTCTGGGGGGATTCAGGCCCAGAAAATTTAAAAGTCTCTTTAGATTGAAAAACGATGGCTGAGCTATACGACAAAAACAGTTTTTTGACGTTTCGGGCAATGCGCATGACATAAAAATATAGAAAATTCTCGAAAAAATCTGAAAAAATAGAGTAAAATCGAACAAAATATTGTCAAATCATGTGTATATGGCGCGAAGCGCCGAAAATCGAACAGTTTTGAGCCAAAAATGAGCTAAAAACGCTAAAAAAAGGCACACTTAATACAAAAAATCGACAATTCAAGGGAGGGGACGCGGCCGTTTCGCAGGGGACCAGTTGCCATTCTGGGGGGTCGAACCCCTTAGAAACACGTATGTATTGCCTGCTAGGCAATGTGATCTAGTCTTCAAAAAAGAAAAACGTTAACAAATGCATGACACTTGTCAGGAAAACGAGCAATAAATATTAAGGATTATAATGACGACACAAGGATAAAAATATAATATGTAATAGAAAATAAAAATAAGTACTGTAAGGCTTTTAAGTGTACATCGCTGTTTCAAAGGATAAATTGGTAGGCTGACTTTCCGTTAGTTTTAGAGTAGATATATACATGGAAATGCGTCAAGCCAAACTTCGATTTTTTCCTGCGGCTGGATTGGTGCAGAAAAATAATCATACTGAGTTAAAGCAGGAGTGTATTTATGGGGTGGCGCCCTCCATTGATATAAGAAAGTTGACGAGATAAGATTGAGTACGCACTTTATTATTGTTTTTCGGCCATCGACTATCGTAATGTCCTAAAGTTAATGCCTATGCACTACATTTAATCATTTTCCTGGCGGCCTGGAAATCATACGTTTGTAGCTAGCTTCGACCTTTAGCATAATTCTGAAAATTTTTGACGCTTCGCGTCAAATGCTTTCACAAGTTTTGCCCCAAGAGTACAAATACAGGAAATAAGGAAGCATAGTTTAAGATTCTAAACGTCTTTCTTCCCAAATTTCAATAATTTTTTCTTTTTATTTAGTATTTTCTTTTTATTTATCCATTTATTTATTAATTAATTTATTTATTTTTCTCTCTTTATTTTCTTTCTTCTTTCTCACTCCTTCCTCGTATTGATGACTTCTTGCTATTAAGTTCAAATATAAGGCAAACAGTGACATTCTAATGGCATATCCGATTTTATATAAATATATAATAATAATTATAACGTTACTGTATTGATTTTAAAGTTACAGATGTATAACAAATCGTTCAATTAATTTCTCGCTTTTTATGTTGAACAGCATTTTATACAACACAAATTACGAATTAACATCTGATAACTCAATACAATTTAAGAGTACTACTGAATCTAAATTTTTAGCTATAATCGGTTTAAACATACTTCAAGGAAAAGGATATCATCGTCTATATTTTGCGTTGCTTCCGAGTTGGACTTCAACAGAGATTGTAAATTGGCTCTTTGTTCCCTGTTTCGTAGACAATCGATAAGGAATCATAGTCAGCGAGGACAGTAAGGATGCAAAGGATAAAAACTTTAATGAGAAATTAAAAGATTATAACATACATTGATAGAAAAAATGCTTAATAAATACACAAACTAAAAAAATCTTTTAGGTACTATACAGGTGAGCGGCACCAAAGCTCTGGGGGGGGGGTGCAAGATTTTTTTCAAAAGATCAAAAGATGTCCCTAAAAATGGTGAGTACGGCGAGAAAAACACCATTTTCAACGTTTCTCATCGAGCACTATCCATTGGAATCAAAAAATTGTGAAAAAACAAAAAAATTTCAAGAATTGAATTCTTGGGGGGTATTACGGTTTTCTGGGGGGGGGTAATTTGGTTTCTGGAGGGTGCATACCCCCGACCCCGACGCCCAGGTATGGTACACACATATGTGCTGAATACCATGCACTTTTTATTTTAAGTGATAACGTTTAAGTACTCACTTAACATAGCTGAATCAAAAACTTTGAAGTTTTAAACGGCTTAGATGTTTTGTAATACTAGCGAGCAGTTGCGTCCAGACATGCACAAGGTTTTTGGGGTCTAACCCAGAATGGAAGAATACAAAATTTTCTGCAAAAATGCTTGAAATTGACCAGGCTTACGCGATTTAGCATTTCTTCCAGTTTACCGGCCATGATGTACATCAATGGCTGCGTTCAAACATGATCTTACGTAAAAGGGTGTTCCCAAAAGGTTTTCACCCGAAAAAATTTTCCACCCCTAGAATTTTTGTTTTTCCTAAAAGTATAGAGAAGGCATTGGTTTAAGCGTTTATAGCGATCTTTTGACTACTGCTAAATTTCCAGTGTTTCGCGCTATACACTCATTTTCTGACTGTGTTTTTCTTCAATTTTCCCCCTTTTCCCTTTTTTTTGTTTTTGCGTTCTAGAAAGATATTAAATCGTCAGGAAAGTCAAAAATGGTGTTCTTGACTCTTGACGCGCCCCAGTCGTTTTTGAGTGCAAAGAGACTTTTTAGAAAAATTTTTGATTCCACTCCCGAAATTCCAATGCTGTTAAAAAAAAATTTATCTGTACGATAAAACAATAATATCACTATATCAATAGAATAATACAAATGTAAGATTAAAAAATTACCTCGCTGCAGGTTCGTCCCAGCCGATCTGATAGCCGCATTGCGAAGCAACGACTGAAATTGGTGGCTTGCTCGGGGCGGCGAAGTCGACAACAAAAAAAGAGAAAAATAATAAAAACTATAGGAAAGGAAAAAACAACAAAAAATTTCATTATTTAAAAAAATTCATACCAGACGCCGGACGCTTGCTGCCGTCGCCGTTGCCGCTAACGTCGGAGAAAAAAAGGTTGACGCTTTGCCTGTTCTTCCACTTTACTCTTTCCCGACGATATTTCGCTTCGCGACGAACTCGCCGTCGAAGCCGCCGCATCGTCGGCCGACGACGTGGCAGACGCTTATTGATAAAACAATTAAGTGTTGAAAAAATCGATAATTAACGATAAAACAATTAAGTGTTAAAAAATCGATAATTGACGATAAAACAATTTGGTGTTGAAAAAATCGATAATTATTGATAAAACAATTAAGTGTTGAAAAAATCGATTATACATATTATGGCCATCAGGGCCATATTGAGGGGAGGCGCTTGGCCGCCCCCTCCCCATCTTGACCGAAAAAATTATGAAAGGTGCGATAATGTACGAAAGATGTGAAAATTGCGTGCATTTATCATACCATCTTAACACTTTCGAGCGCTTCGCATCATACGTCGGTATTTTCGATAATTTTGCCTCAAGCGCGACCAAATAATGACACTTTTTATGGCATTTTAAAGGGAGAATTCTTGTCCCAAAAAGTTATTTCGTGATCCTAATGGATAGAACATGTCGAAAAACGTCAAAAAAGAATCCGCCCCCATGCGCATACATAAACATAGGGGTGTTAGGGGTATTACCCCCGCTGAAGGTTCAACCAGACAGGTACTGTCCGACGATTTCGAGCTGACGGAACGTTTTTTGCATCATTCTCGAGGTCAAAAGCAGTAAAAATGACAAAAATGTTTCGGCGCTTAGCGCCGTATTAGTACTTTTACGTAATTATTACTCAAAAAGTGGCTGAAATTGACCAATGTCTGTATTTTTAGTGTTAAAAGTGATATATTGCAGTCAAAATTGACTAAAAATGCTTTAAAAATGCATTATTAATATTAAACAACGTTTTATAGGCTATTTTTGACCATTATGGTCGCGAAAAATCGTGAACATCAAATTTGCTGTCTTTGATTTCTGGGATTTCATCCCCTATCGACCCTGATCTTGTGCATCTTTGCTTCCATGGACAAATCCTGTCCTGACTACTGGCCTAATCATAATCATATGTAAATTGTAACGCACCAAAGTTTTGGACAGGGGTGGTCGACCATTTAGAGAGGAAACTGACTTTTCATTTTTCTTTCGGTCATCTTTTGCAGTTGTTGTTGTAGTAAAGCTGTTGGAGGCAGTTTTGAAGTGCCCTTTGACTCTGTTGTTCGAATACATTTTGAGTGTTTCTCATCCGAAAGTTCCGTTGCCGCCATGTAGGTGGCCCTGGACAACCAAAAAGTTGCCTGCATGGATGTTGGTCGTGGAGGCAAGACGCGTAGAACTGGGCCCGGTTGCTCGACTCGACCATTAATTAAGGTTTACATTAACGTTAATGGTTCCGTTAAGGGAATCTTAATGGTCGTTGGCGTTAAGGTGAAGTCGAGCAACCGGCCGACCATTTAAAGTTAATTTTTAATGGTTGGCCTTTATTAAGGTGAAGTCGAGCAACCGGGCCCTGGTCTGTCAAAAGTCGATAGTGAACTGGGACCGTCAACATACGCGTTTCACTGTGCAGGTGGTCGATCGGCGACATTTGAAGGCAGCCGGTAGCAGTTCTGAGTGCGGTGTTCTGGCAGATTTGGAATTTGGCAAGATTTGAGGACGTTAGTGTTGGCGTCCAAACTGGTGCCGCATAATTAAGAACCGATCTACAGATCGCCTTGTAAGTGAGGAGCAATGTTTCTTTGTTAGAGCCCTATGATCATTCAGCTAACGCTTTGATGATGTCGTTTTGTTTCTGAATACGAGATCTCAGCGCTTCGACGTGTTGTTTGAAACAAAGACTTGGATCGAAGAGAACCCCAAGAAGTTTAGGGTTCTTAACGGTTTGAAGTCGATCGTTATTAATAAAAATGTCTAGTTCCAGCGAGTGAGTAAACAACTCGGGAGTAAACAGCGTACATAGATTTTTCTGTTGAGATTGTGAGATGATGCTGCTCAAAAAACGAGGAAATGTCTGTCAGATAGTTGTTCAAGTTTGTTACCATCGTTTTCACGTTCGAGTCGCTGGTAAAGATGGTAATGTCGTCAGCGTATGATACAATATGAATGTGTGGTGGTGGCCGTGGGAGCTCACGAATGTAAGCATTAAAAAGAGCTGGTGAGATCACCGAACCTTTAGGCACACCCATTCTGGTGATGGCGTAACTTGACGATGAGTTTCTAAACTGACATTTTGCTTCTCTTCCGCGTAAATATGCCACCAACCAGCAACAAGTCCAACCGGGCAACGCAGAGTCTGCCAAGATCTTGATTAACGTCGTGTGGTCAACCGAGTCAAAGGCTTTACTGAGGTCTAGGGCTACAGCAATCGTTCTTTTAGCTGGTTTAGAGCAGTTGAACCCTTGTCAGATTGCTGTGGTCAAGTTAAGCAGGGCAGACGTAGTTGAGTGACGTGGTCGGAAGCCAAGCTGATGAGCCGCAGGTGGAAGGTGTTCCACGATTATTGGTAGCAATAAACGTTCCATAATCTTTACTGCTGGGCATAGGAGTGAGATGGGGCGATAAGAGGAAGCCGCGTTTGGTTCTTTGCCTGGTTTGCGAAATGCGCTGATGGTGGAGCGTTTCCAAATAACAGGTGAAGTAGCCATTGATGCAGATAGCTTCAACAAATCGATCAATGTTTAGAGGCCATTGGGGCCCAGGTGCTTCAGGAATGGCATAGCAATACTATCTGGACCGAAAGCTCGCGAGTTTTTGGCTGAGGTGATAGCTGATTTCACCTCGTTGATGGTGAAGAGCACTTGCTGTAATTGTTTTCTATGTATATGGCGGATGATACGGCGTATGGCGGTAGAAGAGGAGTGTTTTCGAAATGCCGTAAACCGTTTCAAGAGCTTTATGGCAATTTTTCGATTATCAGTCTCTTCGCCACTATCGAAACGAATGGGCACATTGCCAATTCCACGATTTTTCCCATCCAAGGATTTTACCGTTGCCCAGAGACGTTTTACATTAGCTGAACGGTGGTCTAACGAGGTGACGAAGTAGCACCATTTTCGAGTTTTTTCCTGGTCACATTCTTTGGCGATCATTTCGTTTATAGCCGCAATTCTAGCAGAGGATGGATTAAATGCTCTGATCGAGTCACGTTCTTTGGCGAGTTCTTGAACGTGGTTTGACAAAGATGGGTCGTGAAGTTTACGGCGACACTAAGGTATCGACTTCTTGGCAGCAACAATTATCGCACGTCGGAGCGTAAGTTCCCTTTCATGGACAGACAAATGAGCATTATAGCGCGATGACCGGAGAATTTGCTCAGTAATGTCTGTGAAAAGTTTCCAATCAGCCTTGCTGAAGTTTACAAAAATTCTTTTAGCCGATGTAGCATACTCCAGTGAGAAGTCGATTTTGATTAAAATCAGATGGTCTGAAGAGGGTAATATCCGTGCTCCATTGTAAGGATGATGCTAGATTAGAAGATGCAAGCGAAATGTCTGGAGAAGTTGGACGCTGGGCGTTTGGAGCGGGAAGACGAGTTACGAATTTTTAATTCAAAGGGAGCAGGTCGGATTGGTCAATTAGATCAGCGATCATGTTGCCACGGCTGTCATTGATCGTCGAGTGGCATAAGTTGTGGTGGGCGTTGAAATCGCCCAATACAATGACGTTATCCTTGTTGTAAATATCTTTGAAAGGCGGAGAGTAGCCGGTAGGGCAGCTGGAGGCAGGCGGGATATAGATGTTGACTAAGGTGAAGTTGCCAGCAGGGGGAGTAAGCGAAATGGCGGCACATTCCATAACGTTGTCCTTGCAGGAAGCAGGTAGTTCTACGCTTCTTTTGAGAAGATCTTCCCGTATTAAAAATGCTAAGCCGCCACCAGTCGTAAGTGAGTTGCAATCGAGACGAAGAAGACGATAGCCATATGTTTTAGGATCCTTCGTTTTTGCAGAGAGTCTGGTTTCTTGAAGCAATGCGATGGCGATATTCGTGCTTTCTGAGAAAGTCAATTAATTCTGAGTTTCTTTTTGAGGCCACTGATATTAAATTGCAGAATATTCAGTGGACGTTTTTGGTTAGGTTGAGGTGTTATAACACTCTTCGGACAGTGGTAGTTATCCTTGCTGTAGTCGCGAATGTTCCTCAGACCACTACATCTGATATTGCTGTAAATCCACAAGTTGCGATTGGAGCAATGAACAGAGCTGTAATAAGCATTCTTTCTACAAGAGCCGCAGGGAAAGCGGTTCACATGAGCAGGTCCCGGGTTTGACTCGATACCAGCACGTTAGCCAGTAAACGGAGCAGCATGGCTGGTAAGTGCTGCTATGCAAATAAAAACCCAAATCGATCGATGAATGTCTCCATGTGATAGAGCATCGTCAGAAACGCCGAAAAACGATGTTTTTGACACGTATCCGCTGTTTTGTAGCCCAAAAAGGCACTTTAAAAGTTGCACCCCACCCCACAGAATCTCCATGCTATTCATGTCCAGGCACGTAGCTGGCCGTTCTATTTAGGGGTACCAACACCGATTGGGGGGACTAAGCCCAAAAAGGGCAAAAATAACACAAAATAATGTTTAAAAAGTCCTATTTTTCCGATTTTTCTGAATTTTGGGAGGGCGACCCCCTATCCCCCAGAGATACTTGGCTGTCTGGTCATATCTATGTATGTCTTTCAGATTTTCTAACAAAAAAGCCTTCGCTTTGCCAGTGGATAAACGAGCGAGCAAATCAATACAGAGATAAATAAAACGCAAAGAAATCAACAAATTTATGATACAACATATTTTCACGCAATTAATTTTATGCACGATATAACGTATTTGTTTGTTTAAAAATACATAAATACATAATCCTAAAGAAATAAAAAACGAGTAAGATGGAAGCTAGTGAATATATCACTTTAAATATGTCATTATGGTAATGAATGGAAAACTAACTAGTGATTCTTTTTTTGTCCAGAATGTTTGTCAACTGCTTGGTGAAGTTTTCTCGGATCTCCTTGTCAACGGAGCTGGCGGTCTATAAAAGAGTGAAAGAGGAAATAAGCAGGATTTTTTAAGTAAAGTTATATATTTTTCACTTAAGCTACTAAGGCAAACTGATTGGGCTTATAATAGACGCTTTGTACAAGTGAAAATCTCTTTATCTAGGAATCATGTACATAAATTCCGGAATAATGACATTCACGTTTCATGGAAAAACCAGGATTTTTCAAATAAAATGTCCGGCGAATTTTTACCATTTCTCGAACAATTTTAGTATTTTCTAATTTTTTAAATCTCAAAAATTATAGTAAAACTATATAAAACGAAAGGCAATTGAATTCGAGTTCAAACTTTGCAGAAAGAAATACGTTTGAGCAAAAAAACTAGATACAAAATAAATAAATAAGTGAAAATTAAATTGAAATAATTAAAGCGGAATATGTATTACGGTCGAACACGGATATAAGACACACCCTAAGGAGCAGGTTTGATTGCGTCTTATAGCCGAGTGTGTCTTATAGGCAAGGTTATGCTTTACTTGCAAAAGAAGTGCTAAGTAAGGAGTTCAGTGGAAATTATCTCTTACCGAAGCTTATTTCAATTATTTTTCATTATATGCGATATACGTATTAGCAGACTACAGTAAACAAAAGTAAACATCAATGCTGAGCGCAGATAAACCTTCACACATTGCACTTTGCGCTTGCAACCAATTTGCAGAAAAAATGTGCAGAATTTCACTTTTGTCCGCAGAAATTTATGTATTAATTAGTTGCAATGGTTGCTAGGCACGTATCTCTGGGGAATGAGGGGGGAGGGGTTCGGACCCCCCGAAATTCAGAAAAATCGGACTTTTTAAACGTTATTTTGTGCTATTTTTGACTTTTTTGGTCCAAGTCCCACACCCCCCCCCAAAAAAAATTAGTGTTGGTCCCCCAAAATAAGACGGCCAGCTACGTGCCTGGAGGTCGCGTCTTATAAGCAAGGTGCCCGCGTCTTATAGCCGTGCGTCTTATAGACCTTGCTTCACATGTATTAAGTATATACAATGGGAGCAGGTCAGCTGCGTCTTAGAGTCTTCTAGCCGAGTGTCTAATAGGAGGGTTTCTAATGTATCTTAATGCATTATGAATGGCCGGGACCAGGGAATTTTGCGTCTTATAAGCCGATAAGTCTTATATCCAGGGTGTCTTATAGCCGAGTTCGACTGTATTTTTCAGTTTTTTGCGTCCTTAGTGAGAAAATAGTCATAATTGATTCGACATACTGTTTACGAAGCGAAAAAATTAAATAATTTAGAAAAATAATTTACTTTCTCTTTTCGACAAGTTAACCGCGTGCGGCTTTTGGCACATAACGGCGTATCGCATCGCGTCTTCAAGGCCTGAATTTTCATTTAAAATAATTGATAATACAACAAAGTCATTGCAATTAATTACATATTGATAATACATTCATACATTAATTTATCTGTTAATAATTAATTTGCTTCTTTATTTATTCGTCTACGTTTATATATTATTTAATTATAATTTATACATATATTTTTGTTTCGTATTTGCATAAACCAATGAGATATATCCTTTTCCTAACCCCCAAGAATAAGATTAGTTTTTTTGCAAACTTTAGGTAAGATAATGCGCGGCGTATCCATACACGATCTTAGGGGAAAATTCTCACCTCTGCAAAAAATTTTCACCCCGAGAATCGGCGATTTTTTGAAAGTTCCCGAATTTTAAAAAAATTTGTAGAAAAGATGCTTTTTAAAAAGCATTTTTAGCTGTATTTTTGCTCAAATGTGCCAAATTTTCGGCGCTTCGCGCCATTATATTCATGTTTTGACTATATTTTGTTCAATTTGTTCCGCCTTTTTTAGATTTTTTTAAAATTTTTTGTTTTATGCTTTAGAAAGATAGAGCATCGTCAGAAACGCTAAAAAACGATGTTTTTGACGCGTATCTACCATTTTTGGGACCCAAAAAGGCACTTTTTAATTTACACCCTTCCAGAATTCTCATGCTGTGCATGTATGGGCGTATCTGGACAATAGCCGAAGTTTCAGTGACAAAAGTGGCTTTGTTTCATTTTCGAGTGGACCCTTTAGCCCAAACACGCAAGGGTTATAACTGTTAGGAGGAGCCCTCCGACCATTTCAAAAGGTGGGGTTCATTAGTAAATGACTGATAAATAACTTCCAATTTTCGGACAAAAAATGGCCAAAAAAATCACGTGAAAATGGCCAAAAAACACAAATTTGGGCCAAAAATCGGAGGACGAGGTCAAATTTTTCTGACTTCGGGGAGCGAAGAATACTCATACAGTGTTTTTTGTACAAGGTCCTTTTGTACATGTACAAAGATAGTCCCCAAAAGTCTTTGTACATTTTGTACACACAAATTTGTGGGTACTATAATGTGGTATATTCGCGATTTTAGTGTGGTAAAAACAGACTCGTTCGACTTTTGGTAATGTATTTCAGCGAATATCTGGGTCTCAAAGGGCAAAACTCACAAAAAAATCGGCTTAAAACGGCGCGAAGCGCCGAAATATTTGACATTTTCCCTTTCGAAATGCAATTTCTGCCATTAGCCGAAAATATTTGCGAATTTTAGATCTTTTTTGCAATTTTTGTCTTCCAAAAAATCTTTGTACATGTACAAAGACGGTCCCGAAAAGTCTCTGTACAAAAAAGCGTCTTTCTGCAACAAAAAAAAACCGTGTACTCATATACCAATTTTTCTTGTAATCTGGGAAAAAATCAGCAAGCATTTCGGCGAAAAAGTAAATAAAGTTTTGAAAAAATTTGCGCACAAAAATTTTCAATCATTCATTCAGGTGCGATTTACAAGTAGCAGACGTTTCAGGACTAAAAGTCCCAGTGTTTTTTTCGTACAAGGTCCGTTTGTACATGTACAAAGATGGTCCCCAAAAGTCTTCGTACATTTCGTACATGCAAATTTTTGTGTGCTATAATATGGTACAGTAGCTATTTCAGTGTAGTAAAACAGGGTTTTCGATTTTTGGTAGTGTATTTTAGCTAATTTCTGGATTTCTGACGCCAAAAATTACTAAAAATTGTCACAAAACGGCGCGAAGCGCCGAAAATGTGACATTATTCCATTCTAAATGCAAATTCTGCCATTTTAAAGATATATAAGGACAAACAATTACTCATTTCGGCGCGAAGCGCCGAAAATTTTCGGGAATTACACCTTTTTACACTTCTTGTCTTCCCAAAAACCTTCGTACATGCACAAAGACGGTCCTGGAAAGTCATTGTACATCGGGAAAAATCTTGGTATAAAAAAACTGTAAAAAAGACTGAAAGGCGAATGCTCAACAACGCTTCTAAAATTAATGTTAAACTGACAATTTTCCTGTTAATTTTTCTCAAAAAACAAACTTTCAGCTTTACGATTGTCGTGCAGAGAATAAGGAAGACCAAAAGCTTACAGGAAAATCGAATTTGTTCTCCTTGTTCTCCTTGGCTGATTGGGCGGGTGTTCCCGATAAACACATTGGAGCCGCTTCTAAACGTTGCACAGCTTTCGATAACTGTTTTTCGATATCGATTGGCGGACTCTTAAGAAACTAATCTTTTCAGCCAAAATGTAGTAGCCATATGTGGCCAAAAAATCATATTTCCCCGCTATATCCTTTTCCTGCCTCTTTAATCACTGATAACAAGACTGCATCGCAATGAATGCACCAGGTTGAAAATAAATTAAAGATTTTTAAGGGTGATACGCAAAAATCGGGTCTAACAGTATTTAGATAAAAACTAGATCGGCCAAATCCTAAAAAAATTTGGACCTTCTACGCAATTTTGATTTAATTTGTAATTTTATCTGTATAAAAGATCAAAATGGAATAATAAAAACATTCCAACTACCGAGTTTCGATATGATACACAGTAGAGTGGGAAGGATCCTTAACCACCCATCTTAATGAAAAAACGGCCATAAATTGTGCATTATTACTGAAACAACTTTACTTAAAAGCCCTACTGATAAAAACTTTTACGAATTTCTTAAAATATTTTCAAAAAAGCTCAAAAAATTTCGAATTAATTTTCGTCGCACTACTATAGGCAGTATAGCAATAAGAGACCACGTCACAACCGACCCTTCCCAAAAAAATCTGGGATTTTATATTCCCCCTTCTTCCCTACCCCAAATTCAGGGTACTTACGGTTGCCGTTTTCGAGCTAAAACTGACAGATTGATTAGCCGAAAAAACTTCGGTCGGAGTCATTGATCGGTTTAATAGCTGAGGTTTTTGGCCATGTGCTAGCCACGTCATTTCGTTTAATAACACTATTTCACCTGTGGCCGATACTCGACCAACAAGCACTCACATATAATAGTTTTATATCTATTTTTATATTTTACTATTGTTTTGTTATTTTTTGACGCTTTATTATCTTTAATGAAGGCCATTTTGAAAAAAAACAGTTCCTTATTTACATCCTTCGATTCAGAGACAATTTTTCAAATGCTTACTTTAGCATTGGCATCAGCCTCCTTTTGCTTCAAAATTTCCAAATAGGTTTTCGAGTCAGACAGATCAAATTTTGGCCTATAATCTTTTTTCGGATCGAGAAAAACGCTCGCATCGTCCCATTCCATTTCGCTAATTGGAACTCCGCCAGGTTGTTTGGAATTTTTCCGAGTCGAATCAATCGACAGCGTTTGCTTTACATTATCGCGCTAATGTACGAGGAACATTTTAAACAGCGTTAGTTTAAATTTGGCAATATTCAATGATAATACATATAAGTGCAAAAACTTCAGAAAAATTATACAAAAAAAAAACACGAAACTAAAAGTTTATTAAGAGGAAAATTGAACATGAGAAGTAATTTCGGTGTGAAAATTGAAGCGGTTTACATTCCAGAACGACAACAGTTGAAAGATATTTTTCACTGTCTACTGATTAATATGAACGATATCATAGACACTGCTCGAGTTTAAACCGCTCTTTTAGTTGGTTTAGATTGACTTAACGAGCCGCAAATATGCACAAGGTTTCAAGTAAATAGAATTTAATTTTTGAATAATTTTAGGCCAGAAACTGAGACCGGCTTTACCAAATATTAATTTCAAAAAAACATGTAGAAAATAAATACATGAATAAAATAAAGAAAAGGACCAAAATCCAAACAACACAGATGCAAAACTATAAAATGATCCAAACTAATAATTAGTTAAGTAAATAAATATGCACAAATATAGAAAATAAATTTAATTAATTAAAATGCAAATAATAAGCAAAGAAATAAAAATAACTAATGAAACAAAACAAGAAATCGATATAAAAATTAACACATGAAGCAACGCGTGTATACAACAGAACAGAAATTATGATATGAGCTTTAGTTAAGAATAGATAATGATCAATCATTCCGAAAAAAGAAATTTCATAGGGCTATTTATCGTCCGAAAACGACTAACATTTTAAAGCACACGTTTATTTAAGACTATTTACTTAAGAAACAATAATTCAAATTCAACTTTGCTCTGCCGTGCACAACGGAGAGTCGTTAAGTTTCCTCGATAGTACGAGTAAATTTATATTATAAATAGAAAATGGGCCATATCGCTCTAAACTAGAAGTTCAAAACATGGCTATCATAGGACTTTATAAAATTCCTAACGAAACTACAACTAACTTGGCGTTTAATATTGTCCACATTGGTTGCCGACCTGTCAAGTGTTACGTTTGCTGTATTTAAACGACTAGAATCAATAACTGACTGACCTGAAAAAATTCAGAATTTATCTTCAAAGAAATCTGAGCTTCTTACTCGTAGATACTTTGATTTACAAGTATTATCTGACCATGGTTTAGGGATATTTTAGACTAAATGACACCAGTGTTTCTTTGTATTCGGTAAAGACTTTTCCCGATGTACAAAAACTTTTAGGGACCGCCTTTGTACATGTATATTAGTGATGTCCCTGTACCGGCGCCGGTGCTACATTAGCATATTATATAGTGCACTATGCTTCTTCGAAAAGGGTTAAATTTGTACCTATTTTTTCACCGGATATACATATTAGGGGAAAATTTCATTTGGCTAGTAACGACTTCATCATTTATAATTTAGAATACATATTAATTTTCTCACTTATGCATTAAACAAACAAAAAATTGTAATAATATTGAAATTCGAAGAAAAATAAAAGTTAAATAGTGTATTATAAGTTTAAGTGTAGCGCAATCAGGATTGGCTTGTGCAGTAGTTGATTCTTTAGTCAAATCGAAATTTGGTTTTAGTGCATTAGTTAAATATTCAACTAGTAGGAAACAAACATGAAAATAGCCACAAAAACTTTTTGAGGTTAAATTGTTTGAGTTTATCATTTCACATTTTCAAAAGCCTCTGAAAACAAACATGGATATATTAGTAATGCAAAAGACTTACATAGAAGTTCATTTACAAAGTTTTAACAAGCTTTTCTGAATAATTTGCAGGAAAAAGTTTGGCATAAAAACTATTTTAAAATTCTAGCTGCGTTTTACGGTCTTCTGCTCACGAAATGGAAAAATAAAAATGGATTTGATGAAATTGTTGAAAACTACTCTGTAGTACTCATCCTTCTTGCCTACAGATGGTAGGATTAGAAGAACTTTCCACTCTATATGTCGATGTTTTCAATAAGATATGCTCGTTAAATGAATAATTCATTTTTAAAGCTCGAAGACTTGTTCTGAAGTTCAGTCAAAATGCTTTACTATGCTAATCAGAAGATTTTATTAACAAAATGCTACCTTTTTGCGCCTTTATTCATTAAATTGGTGATAAACTGAGCTTCAATTATTCTTTTTACACTAATTTTTTCTTTATTTCGTAGCACCGGCACCGGCGTCGGTGCCGGTGCCCAGGACATCACTAATGTGTATACAAAGATATTTGTGAGGACAAAACTTCAAAAAAGCTTGAAATTCGCAAAAATTTTCGACGCTTCGCGCCGAAATGAGTAATTGTTTGTTCTATCTATCTTTATGTCAGAAATTGCATTTTGAAAAGAAGAACTGTACAGATTTTTCGGCGCTTCGCGCCGTTTTGAGACGATCATTAGTGATTTTTGCCCTCAGAAACCCAGAAATGAGCTTAAATACACTACCAAAGGTCAAACAACTCGGCTTTAGCCACACTAAAATCGCTACTGTACCATATTATAGTACCCAAAAATTTGTGTGTACAAAATGTACAAAGATTTTTAGGGACCATCTTTGTACGTGTACAAACGGACCTCGTACAAAAAAAACACTGAAATTGCAAAATTACCACTAAGTGATTAATATTGTGAAATTTGTATCAATTAGGATAACCTTACGATTTATCAGAATAATCATCATCATGCATCATCACCTCTCCTTCGCAAAAACTTTTTCACCACCACCCTCCACCCCAAAAAATTTTTTTTCATTCTCCCCTTCCCACTCCAGAAATCGCGATTTCCCGAAAAAAATATCAGAAAACGTGCAGATCAGAGCGTTTTCAGCGACCTTTCATTTCAAAAGTGCCAATTTTTTCGATCCATCACGCCAAACAGTCATTTCCAACTATATTTTATTGAATTTTCCCCCAAAATATCTCATGTTTTTATTCTTTAGGGAAGAAGGTCCATCGTCAGAACCACCAAAAACGATGATTTTCACGCCTATTTAACGTTTTGGACCTAAAACGGCGCTTTAGGAAAACTTTTGGGTCCACCCCTCAGAATTCTCATGCTCTGCGTGTAGGTTCGTCAGGTGCACAACAGCCGCTAATAAAAATTAATACAAAATAAAAAATGTACGATTTACAAACCAATTGATATTTGGCCGTAATTAAGGTTTTTAAGACTGTTTCCCAGAAATGTTCACTGATGAAGGGAACCTGATCTTAAATTTTAAATTAGATATATGACAATAAATTTGCAGAAAAAAAGACTACGCGTACTTACCAAAAATTTTGCATCGTTACCCATAATTTTCCATGGATTACCAAAATTTTCGTTTCACCCTCAACCATGTTTCATTCTACAAAATACTCCTAAGTGTCAAACAAAAGCAAAAGCGAGTTTACAAGATTCCGAAGCGCGACTTTGATCATGCGATGAAATACGGTAGTCGGCTTCGTTTTCTCGTCTTCCCTTCAAAATACAATCAAACAGCCAGTCGGCTGTAACAACAGGTATTTTCCATAATTGCGCAGCTTTAAACTTGTCTCCCTCTGGATTTACGGCTATTAAATGAGTGCATGCCAATGTTCCATTAGATGGTTTCGTTGTTCGAGCGAAACTGTCTTGAAATCTGAAAATGCAATTCATTTAATAAAAACATTTTAGCATCTTTTTTTCTCCATTTTTAACAATACAGTCACTCTGTAACCAACGTGGGCAGGGGCGTAAGCGGGATTTTAAATATTACGGGTGAGGGGGTGGCTAAAATTTTGAAGTCACGTGTCTTGAGAAATATCAGAAGCTACACGAAAGTATTGAGCGTTTATAGTCGATATCCAGTAACCATAGTGAGGATTAGATTTTAAAAAGTTTTTGCGTGATTTAAACTAGGATGCAAAAACTATCATTTGAATTATCTGCCTGACTAATCTCCCAATATCCAGCTCAAGCTCGACTCCCCAAAATAGAGAAATAGAGACCTATAGCAAATTAATGAATTGAGGCGAAAAATATCGGAATGTTTAGACATATTTACCATGTTTAAGTAAGCCTGGGCCTTTTAGATGACGAAAAGAATAGGAAAATAGGGAATCCGGAGCGAAGCGCAGGACCTTCTGGGTTTACTAAAGTAAGACGTGCTACGAACCTGGCACACATGCACACTGGAGGTGGGGGTATGGGGCATCCTCCCTATCACAACTTTTGGAAGGCATACCCCCATCAGGCCATTTGCGGACCAAAACCTATCGTTGGAATTATGAAAGAGCGCCAAACGATGCCCAGGAGTATGATCTGGAGTATTTTTCGAGTAGTGCTGTGTCCATTCATTAATTCAGATACTTTTTGTCTATTATTCTGTCCATAATTGATAGTCCAAGTCATTCTATCGTTCTTATTATCATTTGTTTTCATGCAAACTTAATCACTAATATTCAAGAAGAGTAAAATGCAACAGAACCATTTTTAAGGGTTATGACGGGGGGAGAAAGGAACGACAAAAATCTAAAACAATCCAAATAAACTCATCATTTTAGCACATTCGTAATTCTGACCTTACATCACACCTGGGCAATGCCCCATATCGGCCCATCACCAGGACGGGCCGAACAAAAAGTTGGACGGGGCGAAGGGGTAACTTGGACGGAGCTATGCTTTGTACAGGGAGAAAATTTTTGGAGATAATTTTAAGGAAATGCTAGACTTAGTATATCATGATCAGTTTGCAAAAAATGTACAGGAACCATCTTATTACACTGTTCGACACCTTTTCAATGGATGGACCCATTTTTTTCAGTGACTGACCCACTGGATTAAGCTGAACGACCCAACCTTTTCAGGCACGGACCCACCCTTTTTCAGGACAGACCCACTTTTTCAGAGTCTAGGGACCCACCCACCCTTTTTGGCTGGAAGTTGGACGGGGCGAACCGTCAGCCATTGCCCAGGTATGCCTTACATAGAGCATTTTGAAAAAAATTCAGCTTCCGCAACGCTCTAGAAGTGTTATTTCCAGTGTAAACTTTAAATAGCTTAAACAGCCAACGAGTGTAAGGAAGATTTTAGTCGGATTCGTAATTATGATATTAGGATCAATAATTATGGAAAAATTAACTCCCCACAAAGGTCTGAACAAAACAAATATTAGATGTAGACCACTTTACACCACTGTTGAGTGTAAACAAACGCGCTCAATTGACGAATGACCTTTAACCTGGTACATTTTTAGACCTGTTATTATGTCCAGACTCATAACCGAAGAAGTTGGCAGAAAAAAACAAGACAAAACACGACTAACAGCTCCGACGTTTGACTTTACACCTCCCTACAAAGCTCAATATTGATGTAAATAAACACAGTTTGCTGTGATCTATAACCCATAGAAGATACTTTATTTTTATTCTATTCGACTTATCTTGACTTCTAAACGGAGAAATAGGAGAACAAAAAACTGAGAAAAACGTAGTTTTTTCAGCATCCATCACATTGTGAACTTTAAAAATCTGAACCTAATTCCCCAGTGAGTGTCAAGAAATCCAGTTTAGGCCGGTTTGTAGCCTACGAATCGTAGCACGATAGTGTGTGGAAAACTTTACAGAAAAAAAAACTTTACAAGACTTTACACCTCCAGAAATAACTCAATATCGAGCATTTTTGAACGCAGTTTGCTGCGACATGTTGCCCTTAGCACTTACTTTACTTTGATTCTATTCAACTTGTCTCGACATACGACCGGAGAAGTTGGCGGGAAATCTGAGACAAAACCTGTTTTTTGAGCCATCCACTAGATTTCAAGTTCAAACCCCCATATCTAACTCCGTATTGAGTGTAAAAAACTTTACTGGTAAGCCGAAAGTAGCCCTTGAGTCGTAGTAAATTTTTGCTGGAAAGAATTTCTTGGGACTCAGGACCGGAGTTGTTAGCAGAAAAAAACGAGGTCAAAATGTGTTTTTTCACTCTCAGATTCTTTACACTCTTTACATTGTCACTCTGAAAATGAGTAACTTTTCAAAAAAAAATAACAAAGTGGTTTTGAGCTTACTCAATTGTCTAAATTTAAAAAAGCCAGATTGAACTCATTGCAAAACTGAGTTGGGAAAGTCCGGGAAACGACCAAAATTTAAAAAAGTATATGTTATAACGTTAACAGTAAAGCTTTACACGTTCTTTTCGCACCAGGTAGAAATGTAAAAATTAAAAAATGGCTACATCAAATTTTTTATTTATCTTTTAAAAAACGCACAATAAAAAGTGTCCCAGTGTTGCTGTAGGGGTTGCACAGCACACGTGGGCGTAGGGGTTTAGGGGGTATGCATGCACCCCCAGAAGGCCGAATAACCCCCTTCAGAGTTCAATTTTTAAAAAATGTTTTTCACAGTTTTTTTGATGCCAATGAATATTGCTCGATGAGAAACGTTGAAAAATGGCGTTTTTTCGCCATACCACCATTTTTATGACATTTTTTTCCATTGAAAAAATCTTGCACCCTCCCCCGGCATTTTGGTACTACCCACCAATGGTGCACAGGTTTTGGGGTACCCAAATATACGCGCTATCTATGATATCTGATTGAATACAAAAATAATCATTTTAGGAAAGCATATCGCAAAATTTAAATGTAGCGCACAATTTACCGTTTATGTGCCTCTCATCAAAACTTGCTGATTTATCGAAGCTCATATATAACATTTTGTTCCGTTAATGTAAGTACATAAGCATGCACGTAAGTCTAAGATTATTGCGGCACTACTATTCAAAAGAAACATATTCTGCATCTCATAGGTAGATTAATCGTTCTTACAGCTGTTGGAAACGCAGAATAATTCTGCCGCTGATTCACGCTGCACTCAGTTTAAACCGCATTAGAACAACTTAATCATGTTTGCGAAGCAGCAGCGGCGATTAACATTGACATCGAATCGCTTTTCCATCGCGTACTAACTAACGTAAGGTGAGGTGCGGTGCAGTGCACTTACAGCAATTAGGTGGTACATATTTTACGAAGATTACGCGCTTTATTGTATTGACCTGACCCTATGTCCATTCACATCCGGTCTATTTACGCATAAGATAGTAGCGGCTTACGAATGTACTTTGACACGTTTACTACGATTAAGAATTACGGAGCCGGAACGAGTCTTTCTGACAACGTTACGTTCACTTCGTCATTTAAAGCATTGGGTATTTCCTGTATAAACTCACCGCAATCATACAGTCCACATACTGTTGTTATAAGGTAAATATGTGCATAATTTCAGTAGACAAATTTATCATGACATAGTTTGCAACTAAACTTGGAGACATGCTCCTCCCGATCTCGATATTTATTTCGATATTCGTCATCAAGTTGAAATAAGGAATGCAGAAAAAACTAAATTTGGATTTACTGAATTTCAGTGACTTTGAAGGTTTCCTGTACGACTATCAGTCTAGGTAGAAAAAACTAAATTTTGATGTACTGAATTTTAGTGACTTTGAAGGTTTCCAGTCCGACCATCAGCCTAGTATTACACCTAAACAGCGATCAGAAGTTGTTGACTGTTCCGTCTAAACTTCCCATGAACATCACTTCCACGAAAAAGAGATCTTTATTCATTTTATTACTATTTATACACAAGTGACAATAGCATAATACAGATTTACTCGCATTGACCTATTGATCGAATAAGGCTAATTATGCTACCCTTGGCATTGACGTTTGGGGGGTGCGCAACCCCCCGAGAAACCAAAATACCCCCAGAATACAATTTTTGAATTTTTTTCGCAATTTTTTGATGCCAATGGATAGTGCTCGATGAGAAACATCGAAAATGGTGTTTTCTTCGCCATACCACCATTTTTAAGGCCGTTTTTTGACCTTTGAAAAATCTTGCACTCCCCAGAATTTTCTTGCTGCCCACGTATGAAAGGAAGGTGTATATTACCTAAGCTGCGTTTTAATCGTACGGGAATCAATCTACTCAAGGGCCATCGCCAGCACCCCGTTGCGAGTAAAGAAATTGGTACAATAGAGAGCAGATTTCTATTTCACGATGGTTTTAACAATTTTTGTCACAATTTTTCATATTTTTTCGGCGCTCTGCGCCAATGAGAACTCACTCACTCATTATTAATCTTCACTTATGACTTTCTTGGCGCTCTGAAAATCTTATTTATACATCAGATGAGAGGCTTTTGTACAGAACAAAGATTCTGAGGTTCTTACAATGATTACTTAAATAAAGACATGGTAATTTGAACAGTTTTATCTGATCTTTTTAGCAAATTCTAAATTTTTGGTGCTTGCATCATAACAGCCTAATTGCATTTTATTCAAGTGAGCATTAGATAATTTAGAAAGGAGTTCTGCGCTGCGGCGGTTTGCGTTTTTTCTCGGCGTTTTGAGCCGAATTTTTCGAACGAATTTTATGTTTTTAACACCGAGCTTTCCGGAATTTGTGAAAACTTTTAAATTTTTAATCGCATCAAATCAAATCAAATCAAAAGTTTATTTGTCATCAAACGAAAAAATGGGCAAATAATTATCGACATCAAAACACACGTGTTATTCTTCAATTACACGAGAAAATTTTTTCGATACATACATTATATAATTCCGAACAATACCCAAACAACTACCTGCGTGCATAAATTACGGTTTAATTAATGCGAATAATATTAAATCTGGACTAAAAAGTTTGATAGACAAGGACACGTAAAGGCCAATTAGAAATGCGCTTACTTACGGCCCTGAAGAACAGCATCAAAATCAAGAGTTTTCAATCTCATCATAAACGCTTTTGAGTTAGGAGCCTGTATAACATGCTCAGGCAAAGAGTTCCATACAGAAACAATTCGATTACAAAATTCATATTTTCTAATGTTCAGATTTGATTTGTTTACAATTAGTTTCCGAGAGTTTGTGGCACAATTAGACCCCGTATTGAGAACAAAAAGTCTTCAAAAGGCAGTGCTTGAAATTTTATGATAGAATAGGCCATGTTTAAATCAAAATAGAGCCGTCGAAGTTCTAGGCGTTCGAGACACAATTCCTTCAATCTAAAATCATAAGATAGAGTTTTATCATTGAATAATCGCTTTGTGAACCTTCGTTGTACATTTTCTACTAAATTTATGTCCTTAATGAGATAGGGGTTCCAAACTACAGTGCTGTACTCAAGAATGGGCCTAACATAAGTTGTAAAAGCCTTTATCAGCATTGTGTTTTGTTTTGAAACAAGATTTGATTTGTTTTAAAATAAATGATTACTCACGGCATCATAAATGATTTTTGCCTAAGACGATAAAAACCCTTTATTCTAAGCATAATGGACGTTTTTTATCGAACAATTTTTGCATTACGTATTACACGCCCTTCTGGTAAGAAAATCATGCATCCGCCACACTGCTTGCATTCTTGCGCGTCGTATGGTCAGCGATAGATGACAAAATTAAATTAGATGAAACGATATATGATAAAATTCGAAGTTGCGATAAATACTAATTTTTTAGAAAATAATTCTACAGGCACGGTGAACGTTTAGACGCCGTAAATGAAAACTGGCAGCAACATTTTCCACAATATCCCGAAGACGACTGTCCTTTGTCGCCCAAAGGCGTATTACAGGCAAAGAGGATAGTTGAAGAATTATTTGAGTTCAAGCCTAGATCGCTTATCTGTTCACCATACATACGTTGCCTCTCTACTATAAATCTTGTGAGTTAACCTCGACTGCTCATCTTGCCTACCTAATCATCAGCACACATGGGCATGGGGGTTTAAAATCCCCAGAATCCGGTAGACCCTTAGCATGTTTTTGAGATTTTTGCCGGCTTTGCACCACCCAGACCGTCAGAATTCGGCTGCTGCATGGTCATCATCACTCATCAGTCTTACAAAATTAGGTCTTTCAATTTTAGGTAGTGCAGTTTAGTCAGTCATTTTGTGGATTTCTGACGATGAAAAACACATAAGTTTTACATATAACGCCGAGTGAGAAATTGTACCGTTTTTGATTAGAATTTGCAACCTTTTTACCTTTTTATGAACAAATAGTTTAGAAGATTTAAATGTCGCAAAAATTTAGTCATTTTTTAGTCTTAAATAGAACTTTGAAGCTTTGTACAGAAGACTGACAAAACATAAAACCATCTAGTTTTTTCAAATAATTTTGAAATATTCACTGTAAGTTTAAGACAATTTTGGCTGATTCAAGCCTTTAAACTTAATGCTGGAGATCAATAAATAGAAATGAAAGTAATCGGTACAAAATGCTGGAAAATTTTGACGTTTTTTAGACTCATCAATTTTTACCGTTATACAGTCATCGAAAGCAGGCAATTATCAAATTCAGCATGCAGTAATGGAAATTTTTAGAAAGTTTAGGCACTTTTACCGTTTTTGTCCTACCAAAAATCTTCAGATATATATATATATATATATATATATATATATATATATATATATATATATATATATATATATATATATATATATATATATATACACAAAGACGGTCTTGGAAAGTCTTTGTAAATCGAGAAAAATCTTTGCTGAATACAAAAACTATGCTAGTAGTCAAGTCATGCAATTTATGCATCATATACGATTATATAAAGCTGTTTACATATTAAAAATGCTTACATGACAATCTAACAATTTATCAAATCTTATTTTCTGCAGTTGTATTGTCAAAATCTCGCTATACATTACCAAATTAGAGCAGTTTAATATAATACGTGAACGTTAAGACAGTAATTTTTCTTTTATTACAAAAATGCTTTCCTTATAAAACTGATTTGTTAAGATTGCTCGATGTAAACGATGGTCGGTCAAAATTGAACCAGGATTAGGCGAGGTTTTGGATCAATCGAATTATCCACCAAACTATATGCATCCGGATTCGACCCCTACTTACAGAGAATTCGTTAACACGATATTTGACAGAAGTTATATTCCTGTTATAAAGCCCTATACTTTGCCTTTGGAAACGTCACTAAACAGAAGTCAGAGACGGATCAAGAGAACAGTCAACGATATAATTTTCAGGTGAGTTATAAATTAACATGTCAAGATATTGGAGAATTAATGCATTAAAATATCAAGATAATTATTGAAACATGTGGACGTGGGCAGGGGCATAACAAGGAATCGATCTCGGGGGAGGACGAAATTTTTGGAGTCCTACTTCTCGAGAACCATTTAAAGATACACGAGAATATAGCATTTTTGAGCGTTTCTCAACGATATCTATGTATCATGGCGAAGAACAAAATTTAAAATGATGAAAATTTTCGCTTGATTTGAAACTTGAAAATAGAAAATTTATCGCTTAAGTTATCTGTTTGACTGATTTCCTAATATCAAGTTCAAGTTTGGCTCAAAAACATTTCGAAATTATTGTCTCTACTAGAGATGTGCCAGGCCCCGGCCCCGGCGCCGGGGCCCAGGGCCCCGGCCCCGGCTGGCCACCGGCGCCGAGGCGGGGGCCTGTAAAAACGATAAAAAAATTAATGAAAATCGAACAAAATTAATCTTTTTCGCCGAATTACGCAGCATAATATTTATTTATTCGCAAAAATAAGCTAAATTTCGTTAAAATTAAGCTTAGGCTACTGTTGTGTTTCGCTTCAGGTAATCTAATAATCAAGATTTGAGTGAGCATTGAAACAATTCGATACATTCTTGAATAGCTTAGCTCAATTAACAATTTTTATTGCGAAAATAAGCACGTTTGACCGATAATTCTTAGACAATAAAGTTTATAATGCAAGGGACTTTCACCAGTGTCTGTGAAATTGTTTTATAAATCGATGTATGTACTTAGGCTGGCCCCGGCGCCGGGGCCTGTAAAAACGATGAAAAATTAATGAAAATCGAACAAAATTAATCTTTTTCGCCGGATTACGCAGCATAATATTTATTTATTCGTAAAAATAAGCTAAATTTCGTTAAAATTAAGCTTAGGCTACTGTTGTGTTTCGCTTCAGGTAATCTAATAATCAAGATTTGAGTGAGCATTGAAACAATTCGATACATTCTTGAATAGCTTAGCTCAATTAACAATTTTTATTGCGAAAATAAGCACGTTTGACCGATAATTCTTAGACAATAAAGTTTAAAATGCAAGGGACTTTCACCAGTGTCTGTAAAATTGTTTTATAAATCGATGTATGTACTTATGTACCTTAAAAATGCTAGGGTACGGCAACTTATTTTATCATCCAGATAGAATTCGTTTGCTTTAATATATGCGATTTTTCACTAATTTCGAGCGCTGTGCGCCAAATAATAGAGCAAATGTCTTCATTTTTGTGTGGTTTTCAATTGATTTTTTAAATATTATTTTAATTTGATAATGCATGTTCCCTAATATTGGTAAATGATTTTTCGTCGTACAAGCATTTTTCGCCCCTATGATTTTGCTGATATTCTAGAGATAAGTTTTTCAAGCGTGTAGTTAATCTCTGGGTTACTTATTTCTCGTGCAATGTAATCGTAATCTTTTGTATTGTACTGTTTTGCTCGTCTATTTCTTTCATCGAATCAGCATAAATACTATAGAAAAGTCATATTCTGTTCAGCTTAGCTTATTATTTTCTATGCCTAACAGCTATATTCACAATTATTTATTAATTTTTTGTTTATTTCTCTTTTATCTGCTTATTTTTTAAGTCTTTAATTCATTAAGGCAATATGTAATTGCTTACAATAGTAATACTAAGATGTTAGGTCAGTATAGAAATAATGTGGATGCTTGGTATAGCTTAGTAAGTATAGGGTATATGTTTTGTACAGGCCCCGTAGCCAGGCCCCGGCCCCGGCAAAAAGAGCGGCCCCGGCACATCTCTAGTCTCTAGCATTTAATTTTGCGAGTCTTCAAAGAAAACAAATGCAGAAAATAATAAATCGGCGCGAAGCGCCGAAATTGTTGACATATTTGCCACTTTTAATACAAGTTTGGACTTCTAACATAAAAAATTTGATAGAAAATGAGAAATCTGGCGCTTGGCGCCGGAAAATTTTGAGTTTAGTGACTCGAAAGGGTGCTAAAACGAATATTGGCTTTTTTAGTGGGGGACCCTTGCGAAAAATAAAAATATTTTTTTTCGTTTCGGGGAAGGGGCGGGGAGAGCCTCCCGCTGGTTACGTCCCTGAGCGTGGGGTCCGACTGGACGCCTTAGAATCGAGAAAACGACACGGAAATAAATTTTCTCAATTTTATTTTCATCTTTTTTCGCGAGTTCTTTCATATCGATCGATAAAACTCATTGAGAAACGTCAAAAATGATGCTTTTTGCCATTACTATCAATTTTCTATACTTTTTTGACCTCTGAAAATTTTGGACCCCTTAGAAGAATCATATACCAGTGGATTAAGCTCAATGTAAAACGCCTAAAAAAACGATGTTTTTCTGCTAATTTCAATAAAGATACTTGCTCAAAGTATTGTTACCCAGGGCGCGGGAAGAGGGGGTTTGTACCCCCCAGATTACTGTAGTATTGTCACCCGGGGCGTGAAAAGGGGGGTTGTACCCCCGAAGTTGAAACCCTCAGATAATTGTAGACTCCTGAAATTCTATTTTGAGTTACATTTTTTGGCAATTTTATCCATCCTGCTGACTCCGATTTTTTTCGCTGCTCACGTATGATTCTTACTGCAAGGTGACCTATAAAAATTTTGGAAAACAATTTCGGCCTTGTTCAAAAGTTACTGTTATGCAGGCCCGTAGCTGTGGGGATAGGGGGGACTAGCATAGGTGGGCAGCACCAAAATTCTGGGGGTGCAGATTTTTCAAAGGTCAAAAAATGGCATTAAAATGGTAGTATGGCAAAAAACACCGTTTTTCAACGTTTCTCATTGAGCACTATCCATTTGCCAGCAAGAAATTCTGAAGGAAAAAAATTCCAAAAATTGAATTCTGGGGGGATATTTCGGTCTCGTGAGGGGGGGGTGGGGGGTATTCGGCCTTCTGGAGGGGGTGCTTGCTTACCCCCACACCTACGTCTGGGGACCACACGTGGGTGTGGAGAGTCGGGGGATATATACCATAGGTGGGCAGCACCAAAATTCTGGGTAGGGGGGGTGTGCAAGAGTTTCAAATGTCAAAAAATGGTCTTAAAATGGTGGTAATGGCGAAAAACACCATTCTTTAACTTTTCTAATCGAGCACTATCTTTTGGCATCATAAATTACGAAAAAACGAAAAACAAATTTCAAAAATTAAATTCTTGGGAGTTGCGCATTCCCCCGAACCCCCCCCCCACGTGTGGTATGCACCCCCAGAAGACCGAATACCTCCCAAAATTCAATTTGAAATTTTTTCGCAATTTTTTGATGCCAATGGATAGTGCTCGATGAGAATCGTTGAAAAATGGTGTTTTTTCGTCATACCACCATTTTAAGACCTTTGAAAATTCTTGCACCCCCACCCCAGAATTTTCGTCCTCCCCACCCATGTTGGGGTTACCCTCAAAATTTTGGAAAGAACCAATATTCTTCGGAAGGGTCCCATAGGCAAAAAGCTGAAAATTCTCGAAGCACATTTGAAAGAATGCCAGAATAGATTATATCAAACTTTTGAACCAATAATCTCCAAAATTTTCGGTAGTTCTGTATAGCATTTGTCTTCTGAACAGCCCAAGTGTGAGTGATGCAAGATATATCAAAATTTTCTGACGCTCTGCGCAGAATCATTTATTTTTCGTACCTATTGCTCTATTTCTTCTTTGCATGTACCAGAATTGAGTACAAAACACGTTAAACAATTTTTTAGCGGAGTCAAATGTTTTGCATCATTTGTGTGACCATTTCATAGGACATATTTTTTGAATATGATCAAGATCAAGTTGAATTTTACCTGTTTTTTGAAAATTTTTTCTTCTCTATTGTGTAGAGCTCGTTGAGAAACGCTCGAGAACACCATTATTTTAGCCTGTCTACAAGTAGTTGCTGAGATATCTGACTTCAAAATTTCAGTCCCCCTAAATTTAGAGGGCCAGCAGCTATACGTGACGTGCCTGCTGTTATGCAGTATGAATTTAAAATGTTACATTTACCTTTACCTGTTAAAATAAGCCTTTGTTGCATTGCGCTCTGCGGTTTTAATAGCCCTTCTATGAAGTATATACATCAGCTTTGAGGAAGTGTGGTATAATCAAATGCTGAACACAAATAGGCAGCGCCTAATTTATGGGAAATACAAGAATCTTCAATAGTCAGAAATGCCGAAAAAATTTATGTTACAGACTAATTTACCCTATGAATATACGCCCGAAGAATTTTCCTGCACAAAAAGAGCTTTGAAGATATTTCTAAACTTTTACAAAGTCATTATCATATATTTTCGATAAAATTGTCACATTCCAGCGTCCAACACAACAACTAAAACAACAACGAAGATTTTTGTCTTTGCGATTTCATGCCGCTGTTGTTATAGGGAAGGAATGAGTGGCATGATTTACGTGAGTCATCGATTCATTTGCAACACAATTGTTCAAATGTATACGGGTCAGACTCTAAATTTTGAACCGGGTACTATGGCATTTTTAAAAAAGGAATCGAATCGATGGATTGTAGACTACGTCATGCAAATGTGAACGATTTATACTATTCGATGGATAGACGATCAAACGATTATTTTTCGATAGTCGGTCAAACGATTATTTCTTGCTCAATTAAAGAAGAGCGGCAGATGATTTGTTCACCTACTTGTACGATATTTATTATAACGCATAACAGAGTAGAAATGGAACGGGAAAACATTTTTAATGCTTAGTAATCCACTCCTAAAAATACAGTTCTAGTACATTATTAGTGCATAAAATATCTTTCGACAATTATCCAAATAATGACTTTAAAATGCTTAATTTTACAGATGAGCCAGCGATCATTATTAAGAGAATCCGAAGGTCCAGGTTAGGCATTTCCCCATAGTTTAATATTGCATGCCTACGCATAAAAACGGTTATCATCACGGTCACAGTTTCTTGTATATCGTACAAAAACAGTTTTTTTGCACACCAGATCTGTATGTTTTCTCACTAAAATACAGTAAAGGCTCATTGGTTCTAGCTACCATATCATAGATGCACAGCATGGCCTATCTGGGGGGCGTCAGCCGGCCTGGGGTCCAAATTGAACGTTTATGGGCCTAAATGACCTCAAAAACTAGTATAAGCGCTAAAATAGCTTTAAAACTACATTATTACGTAGTTGTAGTCAATTTTGAGCACTTTTGAAGAAAATTTTCAATTTCTATCGATTTTTAGCCCTTTTTGCCTCATTTTCGCCTGAAAATTTTTCATCCTGGAGGCTCAGGCAGGACCAACAAACCCCGCCCCCACGTACATGTCTGGTCACTAGTCGCTACGCTACCTTACATAGGCGGCGACCGAATTCAGGGGGGGGGTTAAGGAGTGAAAATCGCCAAAAAACATGCCAAAAATTCATATTCTGAATATCTATCGTACGTAACCTGCGTGGAGATATTTTGGATAACATTGATAGAATTAATTTTTGACCATAATTGAATTCGAGCTAAAAGGAAGACAAAACCGAGAATAAGTCGAAATTCTATCGAGCTCCACCTCAGCTTTTGTTTCATGCTCATTACTTGTTTTATTACAATGCGAGCGAGCGTATAAATATAATTTCATGCGCGGTTATTATGCATTTTAAAAGTGTACGCTTACTTATCGCTTGTCATAATAATGAATAAAGATAATGCGCTGTTTATGAACGCAAAATAGGTCGTTGTCATCGGGAAATTTTCAGCAGTTTATGCACGTTGGGATGAGCAATTTTTTAGATTATTATCCATTCAAAGCTTTTTTCATCGTGTCAACTTTCGGGCTTAATGTGATACTGCCGACATATGAGCAGCAAGAAAATTTGGGGCGGGAATGAAATCGCATAAAATTGCCAAAAATTTTACTAAAAATACAATTCTGGGGTCTACACAGTAATTTGCGGGGGTTTTTCAACTTCTGTCCGGGGGGGCACATGTACATGTAACAGGGGGATGAGGGATCCCCAAGCCAAAGTCGGCCGTCCCCTCTATCCGTCCAAAGCTCCAAAGCCAGAAAATTTATGACTCTTCAAATGTTTTGGAAGTTTTTACGTGCTTTTTAGACAAAAAGTGGAGGTCAGTTACTTCCCCTGAAAATGGCCAGAACCCCCAAATTTTGAGCCGTTATATGAATGGGGTGTAAGCCACATGTGGGCGTGGGAGAAGGGGGGTTTGGAGGTATGAACCCTCAGAAGGACAAATACCCCCAGAAACCAAAATACCCCAGAATTCAATTTAATTTTTTTAGCTTTTCTCGCAATTTTTTGATGCCAATGAATAGTGCTCGATGAGAATCTTTTTCGCCATACCACCATTTTTAAGATCATTTTTTACATCTGAAAAATCTTGCATCCCCCAGAATTTTGTTGCTGTCCACCTATGGTGTAAACCCCCAACCCCACGCCTATGTATGCAGCCGTGCCGTTATAAAATCGACATGAAGCGTAAATAACGAAAATTACACTCGATTTTAGTATCCATATAGAAATAAACTTTTCTTGATTTATCTGGCGAAAGTGTTGGTAGGTAGCTCGAAAGAATGAAAATCTGTTTGATTCATAACTCGGCAAATTTCGATGCAATACATAAAGATCCAGAGAATTCGCAAATTTTCTTAACGTTGATAAACGAACCGAAGAAATGATTTTACGGGCAATAAAGATGATTTCAAGTTATTGATTGTCAGGCTCGAAACGTTTCAATCAAAAGCTTGCAAAAACAAAAAAAGTTGAAAAATTCAAAATTTGGCCAAATCGTGTAAGTAAATGTATAGACAGGACAGCAAGTTGGAGGAGAAAAGCTATTGAGAAAACGAACATTTTCAAAGGTCAAACAACAACATGAATTTAACGGCACGGATGGAAAAGTCATTTTACGTTTGTCATCAGCTCTGTTGGCAGCTATAAAGACTGCAAAAAACAGAAAATCGTCAGCAATAGAATTTTTAAAGATTTTTTCTAATAATTTCCAATTAATTGAACAACTCATTATCTTTGTGGGCCTGCTGCTAGATTCTGGGCGACGAAAAGCCAATGTTGTCCCAATCACACGTGGGCGTGGGAGGTCTGGGGGTATACAAACCCCCGCATAAGTTGAAAAACCACCGCAGATTACTGTAGACAACCAGAATTCTATTTTTAGTAACATTTTTGGCGACTGCATTCCCCCAGAATTTTCTTGCGGGTGGGGAAGGGGGTTTCAACTTCTGGGGCTGCAAGTCCTTCCCGAACTTCCTTCCCCACGCCAACGTCTGGCCCAGAATCTGAAAGACCCCCAAAATTTAATTTTTGACTTTTTGATAATTGGGCCCCGTCAGACCCCCGACGATTTTATTGCTGCACATGTGTGCTTGCGAGATTTTTTTCAGATTCTTAAGGTATCAGACTCTCCAATGCTGTATGTATGTGAACACCAACCATTACGTCACGCCCAGACATGCACGTGGAAGTCCGAGATTTAGCGAGGTTTCAGAGGTCCCCAGAATGCACAAGTGGTAAAGTTTCTTGGGGGAAAGCGGCGAAATGCAGACCAAAAATGAATAAAAATAAAAAATTTTTTGCGCAAAAGAGCTTGATATCAACCAGAAACTGTGGAAAGATTTGTGTGTGTGTAAGATTTTTAGTGACTTTTTTGTACGCAAGATTTTTCAAAGGTCAAAAAATGGTCTTAAAAATGGTGGTATGGCGAAGAAACACCATTTTTCAACGTTTCTCATCGAGCACAATCCATTGGCATCAAAAACTCGCGAGAAAAAATTTCAAAAACTGAATTTGGGGGTACCTATTTAGATTTCTGGGAGGGGGTATTCGGCCTTCTGGAGGTCTTTACCTCCCCTAAACCTCCCTCCCAGGCCCACATGTGGTCATGCTGCTGTACTTCCGTGGCCAGGCATATTACCTCCTCTTTATCCATGACCCAGAGTCACTTTCAGGCGATTTTTATCTACCGAACATTTTTGCATGATCTTCGGGGACAAAGGTAGTAGAAGAAGTCAAAATTTTCTGACTAATCCATTTCTGTCCTGCTAGCCAAAGTTATAATGATAAAGCATCAAAATTTTCGATGGATTATTGATTCGTTATCGATAAAAGTGACGAAACGAGTCAAAAATGCTAAGCAATAATAAATGCACTCTCACCCGATTAAAACATTACATTCGCAAATTACACACGCTGTTTTAATCATTTTCACATTTGACTTGGAGAAAATGACACGAAAACCAAACCATAAACTTACATACATAGTAGTCCCAAATTCCAGTATTTTACCCCTTCCTCAACTTTTGAACATTGGGAAATTATCAAGCGCGGATTTAGAGGATGGGCCGTGGACATGTAGGTGGGCGGCACCGAAATTCTGAGGCGGGGGGGGGGGTGCAAGAATTTTCGAAGGTCAAAAAATGGTTTTAAAAATGGTGGTATGGCGGAAAAACACCATTTTTCAACGTTTCTCATCGAACACTATCCACTGGCATCAAAAAATTGCGAAAAAAAACAAAAAAATTTCAAAAATTGAATTCTGGGGAGAGGGTATTTTTGTTTCTGGGTGAGGGGTATTTTGGTTTCTCGGGGTGCATACCCCCGAACCGCCCACGCCTAGGTGTGGCCGTGGAGCGACCCCTATCGTCAAAAAATAGTTGGGCGCAATAGAGTATAATGTGTATACTTTTTGACGATTTTAGCCATTCTTCTATCACGATTTTTCAAATTTTTGCGGCGCTTCACGCGGGGTGTTAATAATTAATAGCATTTACTGATTGAAAAATCTTGGACCCCCAGAATTTTGGTGCTGCCCACGTATGGTTTTATCCCGCAGAAGTTGAAAGCTCCAGATTACTGTAGACCCCCAGAATTCCTATTTTTTAGTAACATTTTTGGCAATTTTACGAATCCTGCCCATACGTGGACAGCACCAAAATTCTGGAGGGGGTGTGCAAGATTTTTCAAAGGTCAAAAAATGGCCTTAAAAATGGTGGAATGGCGAAAAACACCATTTTTCAACGTTCCTCATCGAGCACTATCCATTGGCATCGAAAAATTGCAGGAAAAAATTTTCAAAAATTGAATTCTGGGGTATTTCAGTTTTCTCGGGGTGGGGTGGTGCATACCCGCGCATACCCCCTCCCCCACCGCCCAGATCCTGACCCCAGAATTTCCTTGCTGCCCACGTATGGTGTATATGCGACAAAAACATAGTTTTCCGGCGTTTCTGACGATGCTATATCGTTCTAGAGCATAAAAACATGAAATTTTCGAAAAAATTGCAAAAATCAAATTGAACAGAATATAGTCAAAAAACGTGAAGCACCGAAAATTTGACACATTTGAGAAAATAGATAGCTAAAAACGCTTAAAACAACCCAATTCAGTGACGATAATATATACAAGGATTCGCACATTAAAGATATTCGCAATAAAAAACTCGACTGAAGGCGAGAAAACAGGAGGTAAAAAGTGTATAAATGCTAGTATTACATGAAAAGTACAAGCAGAAATGAGTACAAAGTATTTAAAATTTAATATAACGCGCATAGTACAGATATAAAAACAGTACAAGAACAGCATAAACACACTGACTGTAGTTTGATGCTGATTGAAATAAGAAAATGAAAAAATAAAATGAATAAAGAAAAAACACTAAATTATCGGCATTGTTGTATTTTCAATTTAATAAATGCATACTAAAATCGACGACACTACTGCATAATCCTGATTTGAATAGATTTAGATGATAAAAAAGTGATTAAAATGTCTTAATTACTTTGCTCCGAGTGCCAAAATCAAGCTGCGCAAAGCTTCTTTCTCAGATCCGCAAAACTGACTCGTACAAATGACGCAATTCTCTAAAATGGACCTAATCGACTGATCGATTTTTATGCTGATGAATAAGATGGATTCATCCAATGAGAGAAATGATTCGCGTTCGATGCACGATTCCTGTAAACGAACGGATAACTCTCATTACCAGACATGTAACAGGGGTATGGGGGATCCCCCACCCAAAGTTGGTCGTCCCCCCATCCCCTCAAAGTCAGAAAATTTTGGACCCCCTGATTTTTAGAAAAAACTTTAGATTTTCGGCCGTTTTTAGGCGCTTTTTGGCCGCTCCCAAAATTTCGAGCCGTTACATGTATGCTTCATCACGGGTTTTTACCACCATGCTAATAAAAGTTTCCCGTACTGACGAAAATTTTGGCCGTTAGTACGACGTACTAACGGATTCTAAGACCTATTCGATTAAAAATTAGCAATTTTAGCGTATTTTTCAGCGAAAATCCCCCAGAAATTTTTCGAAACAGCATAATTGCTGTTTATTCAGCACCCTAGCGCGATTTTAACACTCCACACTTAATCGTCGCGCAATCTAAAAGATAATGCATTTATCTCGCCTATTTGTTTGAAGAATTTCTAGCACAAAATATTCACTTTATGATAACTCCGAACGATTTTCTGTTGTTTGATAACCTAAATTAGCTTCTTTACATCTATTTATCATTCAATTCATAAGCGCAGTGGCGTCCGGTATCATATTGAATTATTAGATAGGTTATCGCATTACCATTTGTGATGTTGTAATAGAAAGGTGTTAGCTTCCTGTGTCTATTGAGCTGTAGGAAGACAACAATTGTGATTTAGCGTGAATTTTCCGATTTAGGTTTTTAAATCTAGTTACACTGGCAAAAACAGCTGTATTAAAAAAGAAAAGGACGTGCATCAATGACACCATAGCTATTATAAAGGTAAAAACTAGCGGGCTAATGTAAGCGCTCCAGTGCTAACGAAAAAAATTTTTATTATCACCAGCATAGGTGGGCAGCACCAAAATTCTGGGAGGAGGGTGCAAGATTTTTCAAAGGCCAAAAATGGCCTTAAAAATGGTGGTATGACGAAAAAACACCATTTCTCAACGTCTTCTCAATCGAGCACTATCCATTTGGCATCAAAAATTGCAATAAAAAAAACAAAAAATGCCAAAAATTGAATCCTGGGGAGTATTTTGGTTTCGGAAGTGCGGGGGGGGGTGCATAACCCCCCAGTCAAACCCCTCACGCCCAGCGTGTGATCACCAGTGCTGATAGGGTCGTACAAAAACACGCTGAAACTCATCCACCATAAAGTTATTCGGTGTGAAACACTATTTGAAATCCAGGAGAGGTCGATTAACTCACAACAAACAAACGATAAATACAAAATCAGAATATAAACGAATAAAACAAATGGAGAAATATTCAAAATTAAAAGCCTTCTTGCATCAGAATCTGAACGTACGTTTTCATTGAGGGTGAGTGAGGGGGACAATTATCAACTTTCGGGGAAGACCCGAAAAACTGACAGACGATTTTAAGCCTGTCGAATATTTTCTGCCCGATTTTCGGGAACGAAAGTAGTGAAAATGTCAAAACTTTTCTGTGACACATTTTAATCCGTTTTATATAGAATGACAAGAATGAAGGTTAAATGATTCAAAGTGCCACGTATTTTGATAGATTGTTATATTTTTATTAATTTAAGTGAAATAGACCAGAATGTACTCGAAGTAGCTAAAAACGCCAAAACCAGGGCGTTTTATGCGATTTTTTTCAAATCGCGACTTCGGGATAGGATTGAAAATATTTTCGAGACGGGGAGACGCCTTGCGTTGCGGAGCCCCCAAATTATGAGCGCTTACGAGATATCTGAAGGTACCGATAACGCACATGACCAAAGCCGAAATTCTGAAGACTGAAAGTCTTCGAAGGTCGGAAAGGGCCAGAGGCATACATGCAACGACTCGAAATTTTGGGTGGGGAGGGGGTCCCTGGCCATTTGATGGGAGATGGGGGTGAAAGAACCTCAATTCTCGGCTAAAAAACACCTAAAATCGGTCAAAAAATTTGATTTTTCCAGAAATCGAGGGGTTTAAGGGTCTTAATTCCCAGGAATCCGGTAGACCCCAAAAAATTGCTAGACCTCAAAAATTGAATTTTCGACATGTTTTTCTGGGAATTTTGTTGGTTTTACACCACCCAGAACCCCCCAGAATTCGGCTGGTGCTCATGTAAGGTCAGAGGCGTATGTACATGGGTAGTGAGTGATCAGCATACATGGACAAAGGTCCGGTCTATCCATTAATACTAGCTGCCCAAATTTTCGGTTGGTTGTCCTTCTACAAAGCGATTGTTTGGCTGGTTTGAAAGGTTGCTTAGTGGTTGATTGCCTGATTATTTGTTTGTTTGACTAGTTATCGTCATTAGTTAGTTACTTATTGCTTGATTGTTTAACCGATTAGTTGATTTTCAAGTCATTCACAGTATTTTCCTAGATTCATCCTCCTTTTTATAGTTGATAAACCGATTAGTTGGTTTCAGAGTCATCTTTGTGTATTTCCAGCATTTATTTCTGATTTATATGGCATTTGCCAAATTTCCAATGATACTGGCAGGTCTTCCATTAATAACGGCCCGGCACTCATTGATACCAAGTTCAATGGAGTTGTTCGTTTCTCCATGCATGGTGGTCAATGACTGAATCAATGTAGGCGGGTCTGGATCATACAATCACAGCATGGGAATTCTGGGGAGGGGGTGAAATTATAAAAAGCCTTTTCTTAGTCCAAAAATGGTACGTGCGTCAAAAAAATCGTTTATCAGTGTTCTGACGCTGTTCTATCTTTCTAGAGCATAAAAACATAAAAATTCGGGATAAAATAAAAAAATCTGAACAAATTGAACAAAATAGAGTCAAAACATGAGTAAGCGCCGAAAATTTGGCACTTTTGACCAAATAGATAGCCAAAAACGCTTGAAAGAGTATCTTTTTCTACAGATTTTTAGAAAATTTTAAAATTTTTGGTAACTTTCGTCAATTCTGGAGGTAGAGGGTGAAAAAAATTTTTGCGGGGGGGCACACTTTTTTGTATTCGGCGATGATTTTCCCCGATGTGCAAAGACTTTTTCAGGACCGTCTTTGTACATGTACAAAGATTTCCGGGAGACAAAAACTGTTAAAAGTTGTAAAATTTCGAAATGAGTAATTGTCTGTCCCATATATCTTTAAAATGGCAGAATTTGCATTTACAATGGAAAAATGTCGAATTTTTCGGCGCTTCGCGCCGTTTTGAGACAATTTGTAGTGATTTTTGGCGTCAGAAACCCATAAATTAGCTAAAATACACTACCAAAGGTAAAAAACCCTCTTTTACCACACTAAAATCGCTACTGCACCATATAATAGTACACAAAAGTTTGCATGTACAAAATGTACAGAGACATTTAGGGACCATCTTTGTACACGTACAAACGGACCTTGTACAAAAAAACATTAGGGGATTTATCTGGTGGGGGTGAAAACCTCCCACGATGATCATGTATGATCTGCATTTAAAAAATCGCGAAAAAACATGTCAGGAATTCAATTTTGGAGGTCTACGGTAATTTCCGGGGTAGGGGTATTTTGGATTCTCGGGAGCACGGCCCAAATCTCATGCTCAGGTGTAGTCAGCTTAACAGAATGAACAAAGGACGGAGTTTATAGACATTCATGATAGACATCTGTTCTCATGGTGTCAAAAATTTGAAATAAACAGAAGTGTAAAGGGTCAAGCCAATTTTGCAAAAATTCTTCCTACCTTCCGGAGAGTCCATGAAAATTGGAAAATGAAACGGAGAAGGTGCAGGCACGTATCTTCGGAGGGAATGGGGGGTTCGGACCATAGGTGGGCAGCACCGAAATTCTGGGAGGTTAAAAATTTCTGGGGGGGCTGAAAAAATTTTCAAAGGTCAAAAAATGGTCTTAAAAGTGGTTGTATGGTGAAAAAACACATTTTTTCGACGTTTCTCATTGAGCATTATCCAATGGCATCAAAAAATCGCTGAAAAAGTAAAAAATCAAAAATTGAATTCTGGGGGTATTTTGATTTCTGGAGGGTATTCCAACTTCTGGGGGTGCATAGCCCCAAACCCCCCCGCGCCCATGTGTGGTTCGTACCCCCCAAATTCAGAAAAATCGGAAAAATGGGACTTTTAAACGTTATTTTGTGCTATTCTTGGCCTTTCTGGACTTAGTCCCCCCAGAAATTAGTGTTGATCCCCCCAAAATAGAACGGCCAACTACGTGCCTGAGAAAGTGAACGTCACTTGAAAAACTATTGCACACAAATTTTTTTTACATTTGCATTCTCGGACAGGGCGAATTCTTAAATTATGTATCAAAGACATAAATAGATGGTAGCAGAAAAATACTACACAATGACCATTTATCCATTCGCATTACTAAATCGCAAACAAGCGAAAAATTCCAATAATGGAATTCGGTGGGGTCTGCGGTAGTTTTTGGTTTATGGGTCCAATCCAACGAATCTCCACCGCTCACATATGGTCCAGATTGCCAATCAGCTTGTAAAAATGTCTCATTTTACAGAAAAAATAACGAAACTCACTATCCAGCAAGATGTGACCTGCTTCTGACCTTTGACTGAACATTCCGACCAACTTCCGTCATCAACGAGGGGAGTAACGACAAAATTAACAAAAGGAGCGGCCGGTATTATACCTGAATGGATAGTAAGTAGTGCGAACCACGGTTTTTTTTGTATTCGGCAAAGATTTTTCCCAATGTACAAAGACTTTTCGGGACCGTCTTTGTACATGTACAAAGATTTTTGGGAAGACAAAAATTGAAAAAAGGTCTAAAATTCGAAAAAATTTCGCGCTTCGCGCCGAAATGAGTAATTGTGTGTTCTATATATCTTTATAATGCCAGAAATTGCATTTCAAAAGTAAAAATGTCAGATTTTTCGGCGCTTCGCGCCATTTTAAGACGATTCTTAGTGATTTTTGCCCTTAGAGACCCAGAAATTAGCTAAAACACACTACGAAAAGTCGAAGAACTCTGTTTTTACGATACTAAAATCGCTGCTGTACCATATCATAGTACCCAAAAATTTTGTGTGTACAAAATGTATAAAGATTTTTAGAAAGACAAAAACTGTAAAAAGGTGTAAAATTCCCAAAATTTTTCGCGCCGAGCTGATAAATTATTTGTCCTATATATCTTTAAAATGGCAGAATTTGCATTTAGAATGGGAAAATGTCAATATTTTTCGCGCTTCGCGCCGTTTTCAGATAATTTTTAGTAATTTTTGGCGTCAGAAACCCAGAAATTAGCTGAAATACACTACCAAAGATCGAAAACCCTGTTTTACCACACTAAAATCGCTACTGTACTATATTATAGTACATAAAATTTTGCATGTACAAAATGTACAAAGAGTTTTGGGGACCATCTTTGTACATGTACAAACGGACCTTGTACAAAAAAACACTGGTGCGAACTAAAGTGTCAATGACGAAGATTAAACTACAAAATCAAGAAAAAATATAATGAAATAAAATGCCATGAATACAGACAAAATAAGCATAATAATATGCGAGGCACAATAAAATATGAACACGTTGAGATCTCTCGTTCATTTTCAGCTGCTAGCACATCCGAAAAGACCAGATCTGACCGATCGCCAACGACAAGAAGGGCGTCAGTTAAGAGAAAACTTTGAAAATTTCGCAAATTCTGAACACTTTATCGATTACAATAAAAAATGCATTGTTCGTAAAAATGACTGTAAAATTGTGTTTTCGCTAATTAACTTCTTCGACGTAGGGACATGCGCCCCTTATAAAATTGTGGAACAACAAGCTGATTAAGGAAACGATTGTAAAACAACAAAAATCCAGATTTTTTTGGACATTCTCAGTACAAATCAGAGTCTATTACAATCAATCCTGTTTGCAAAACGTTGAAATGTATTCTATTTAACGCAAGAAGTTTATGCAATAAACCCGGCCAACTCCATTTTCTTTTAAACCAGTCAAATTATGACTTGATTTTTATTACAGAAACTTGGCTCACTGATTTTATTGCAGATTCTTTGCTTCTTTTAAACTTTGAATACAGTTTGATTCGCTGTGATCGAAAAAACAAGACTGGTGGAGGTGTCGCCATAATATTCAAAAAGAATTTGCCCATGAAAAATGTAAACGTTCTTGATGAGTTTTCTTTGCAAGAAACAATTACTTACGATATGACTATATTGGAGTCTAAATACAGGTTTGTCTTATGCTATGGATCTCCAAGAAAAAACGATGATGTAGATCAACAGTTATTGAAGTATTTAAAGTGGTCTTGTAATACTTATAGAATAATAGTGGCCTTGGGTGATTTTAATTTTCCCGAAATCAGGTGGAATAAAAGGTTTGTTCTTCCTGGAAATAGTATTTCGTCACAGTTTTTCGACCTTGTAAATGAGATTGGGCTCTAACAGTTTACACGTCTCCCCACTTTAGGTAATAATATATTGGACTTCATTTTTTGTTCCTACAAGTCATGCGTATTTAATGTAAAAATTGTTGAACCGTTTTCTACTAGCGATCATGATTCACTAACTTTTGATATTCTTATTCCAAACAAATTCGAAACAGATTCTTATATCAAAAACTTTAATTTTAGAAAAGCTGATTATGTTTCTATTTTGCACGATCTATCTATTATTAGCTGGCCTGATACTTTTACAACCTGTACTAATATTAATGATTTTTATATTTTTAGGCATTTTAAGCGCAACGATCAAAGCTCACGTTCCACTGAGTTTGTCCCTACCAAAAAAGCGTAAAAAATTTCCAAAGTATATTTTAAATTTACAAGGCAAAGAAGAGAAGGGTTTGGCGACTTTTGAAGAAAAATCCGGGATTGTCAGATCAGTACAAAATGGTTAGTAAGTCTGTTGAGAATGCAATAGCGGATTTTCACAGTCATGAAGAAAATGAACTGTTAAAAAAAGGTTCATCACTGAAAAATTTTTACAATTTTGTTAACGCGAGGTTAAAATTGAAACAATCAGTGCCTGATCTTGAATCAAATGGTCAGGTTTTTTCTAATGAGACCGAAAAAGCTAACGCTTTCAATGAATTTTTTGGTTCAGTTTTTACTATTGATAACGGCATTCTACCATTAAATATGGATTCAATTGAAGTAGACTATCGGCCTATAGTTAAATTTGAACATAGCACAGTTGCTGCAGTTTTAAATATGATAAAGATCACTCACTCAGTTGGTCCCGATGGGCTGTCAGCTTATTTTTTGAAACAAATTCGAGTTGCTTTAGTTGAACCCCTTTCAACTATTTTTGAGGTATCATATTGTTCTGGTATGCTTCCACGTTTGTGGTTAGAAGCTTTAGTAATTCCAAGTTTTTAAAAAATGCAATCCACACTCAGTTGAAAACTATAGGCCGATATCTCTATGTTGTGTTTTGTGTAAAGTTATGGAATCAATAATCAATAATGCCATTCTGGACTATTTTGACAAGAGTGATTTAATAAATCAGCAACAATTTGGAATTCTGAAGAACAAATCCTGTACATTCCAGCTTTTAAAGTGCAGAAACCTGTGGACAAAAACTTTGGACAATCATGTTCCAATGGACGTGGTTAAAATTGATTTTTGTAAGGCATTTGATTCTAATGTTCATTCGAAACTAATATTGAAATTAGAATCTTTAGGTATCTCGAGTACTTTGCTCAACTGGGTTAAAGCTTTCTTGATGGGTAGGTCACAAAAGGTGAAAATAAATGGTTTTCTTCCAGCCCCTATTCCGGTAATTAGTGGTGTTCCCCAGGGTAGTGTACTAGGGCCTACATTATTTTTGGTTTTCATTAACGACCTGGTCGATAGTATCAAGCATATCAATATCATGCTGTTTGCTGATGATTTAAAAATATTTAATTTTTCACGTGATTTCAGATCCTTGCAAGCAGACCTTGATTCATTGCATGGGTGGACCGAAAAAAGGCAAATGCAAATAAGTTATAACAAATGTGCAAGCTTGTGTTTAGGATATGGCAACCTAAAAACATCTATAACCTTTTCTTAAAAGATTTAGCTGGTGCAGAAGCTTCTATCAAGGATTTATGAGGTTTTGTTAGTAATGACCTGTCCTCTAGCATTCATTGTGTGAATATTGCATCCAAAGCTTCCAGAGTTGCTTCTTTGATACAAAAAACTTTTATTTCCAGAAATATTGATTTGATGGTGAAAGCATTTAAAGTTTATGTAAGACCGATACTAGAGTATAGCACGGTGGTTTGGAATCCTTACCTGATAAAAGACATCAACCAAATTGAAAATGTTCAACGTAAATTTACAAAACGAATACTTTGGCGGCATCGACAGCAGGATTTGTCTTATAGCGAACGATTGAATTTGTTAGATCTTGAAAGACTCGAAACACGGCGTATCTATTTTGACCTTACTTTTGCTTTTAGGATAATTAAGGGACAGTTGCTTTCTGTTTCAGATTTTTTCGAATCTGCGCCTAACAGGGGCACTAGGTCAAATAACGACATAAAGTTGTAAATTAGAAAATCTCATTTGGATTGTAGAAAGAACGATTTTGCAAACAGGGTGGCTAGAATTTGGAATACATTGCCACAATGTATTGTTGACTGCAGAAATTTTAAACAGTTTAGGTTTTGGTTTCAAAGCTTAATTTATAAGAATTTTCTATAAGGGGCGTATGTAAGTGCACTGCCTGTACGCCTTGGCTTTACTTACATACCAATACATGTAACAGGGGGATGGAGGGGTCCCCACTAAAGTCGGACGACCTCCCATCCCCCAAAGCCAGAAAATTTTTGCCCTCTCCCCATCCGATTTGGAAAAAATTGATTTTTTGGCCGTTTTCAGGCGTTTTTTGGCCTTTTGAAAATCATTGCCCCTCTCAAAATGGCCGGGACTCCCAATTTCAAGCCATTACATGTATGATTCTAAACATACATGATCTTGGGGAGATTTGAGAGGGGTTTCTTCATCCCTCAGAATTCAAAGTTTTCCACAAATTTCCAAAAAATCCGCATAAAAGGTGTTGTTTTAAGCACTTTTTATTATCTGCTTGCTCAAAAGAGTCAAATTTTAGGCGCTTGGCGCCATATACTCATTTTTGTCTATATTTGTTAAATTTAATCGAACTTTTTGCATTTTTTAAAATTCATTCATGCTTTTACGCGTTAGAAAGATGGAGCATTGTTAGAAACGCCGAAAAACGAAGGTTTTGAAGTTAATGCACCGTTTTGAGCCCAAGAAGGCACTTTTAAACTTCACTCCCCAAGTTCTCACGCTGTGCATGTCTGATTCGTATTATACGTTTTACCGCGATTTTCTGATGTTCTAACAGTTGGTCAAAAATTAGAAAGCTGATGTTTCATACCTGCATAACTTTTGATTTATCGAGGGAAACATGATTAAAAGTTAAGAGGTAGAAGAGTTTGAAGTTAAAAATAAAAGTACTCGTACTTTGAGAAACATTGAATAGGTGCACGTATTATGTGTTCGTACAGACTAGGGATGTGCCGGTTAATCGGAACCGGAACCGGCTGTAACCGACCATTTTTTGGAACCGGAACCGGAACCGAGAACCGATTATTTGATATTCTAAGAACCGGAACCGGGAACCGATTTTTTGATTTTCTAAGAACCGGAACCGGAACCGATCTTTTTTGGAGTCGGTTATCGGTTTTTTAAAATTAGAGTTAAAAGCGAACTTCATAAAATTTAGTGAAGACATGAAGCAGCAATTCAACCTATTATTACCCAAAAGTTTACAGACTAAAACTTAGTATTATTCCGGGTAAATTATATTTTAAAAATAACAGTCGTTCTGCTTTTTCGCCATGTAGCCTGTTTCTGAGAGGGTCGTAAATGATTCCAGTGCAACTAAACTGCTGTTCCGATGGAACGCTTGTAGCTGGCGCTGCAAGCAGGCTTGAATCTAAGGGGGCGGGGGGCCGCCCCCATTTGCCAAAAATATTTGGCGAGATAAAGAATGTATATACAATTTGCAATTATTTTTTGGCCCTCAGTGACCATAATTTCTCAAATTTTTCGGCGCTACGCGCCGGATGATACCTATTAATGACATTTATTTACTTTCTTGGCCAACTGGAAGCCATTTTCTGTTCATGTAGGTTTCAAAACAATTTTAGCAGCAGAAACAGCTATTTTTGCATAGTTTTCTTCTATTTTCAATTAAAAGTTTCGATGTTTCGCATCAAATGCTATAAATACAGTAAATCAAGCTGTAAATCATGCTTCTTGACGTCTATCCGTCTTAATCTCACAAAATTTTCGGCGCTTCGCGCCATGGTTTTTTGTATTCGGCAAAGATTTTTCCCGATGTGCAAAGACTTTTCGGGACCGTCTTTGTACATGTACGAAGATTTTTGGAGAGACAAAAATTACTAAAACGGTCTAAAATTCTTAGAAATTTACGGCGCTTCGCGTCGAAATGACTGATTGTGTGCTCTATTTATCTTTATAATGGCAGAAACTGCATTTCGAAAGGAAAAATGTTAAATTTTTAGGCGCTTCGCGCCATTTTAAGACGATTCTTAGTGATTTTTGCCCTTAGAGACCCATAAATTAGCTAAAATACACTACCAAAAGTCGAACAACTCTCTTTTTACCACACTAAAATCGCTACTGTATCATATTATAGTACCCAAAAATTTGTGTGTACACAATGTACAAAGACTTTTGGGGATCATCTTTGTACATGTAAAACGGACCTTGTACAAAAAAACTGCTTCGCGCCAGAATTCTGATAAAGTCAAAGAATCTTAGTGATTTTTAGCACAAAATTGTCGAAAATTTTAAAATTTTAAGAAAAAATATTGCGTCAAAAGTGATTTAATGTAAAAGTATACATTGTAAAACGCCGAAAAAAACGCTGTTTCGCGCGTTAAGGGCAAATTTTTGGACCTATTTTTGACTGTTTTTGGAAAAGTTGGGATACTGCCCCCTTAGGAAAATCCTAGATCCGCCACTGGCTGCAAGATACTGCTTAGCTATTAACGCGAGAATCGGCAAATTCTTCGACTTCTCTTTCCACCATTGCAGCAGATCTTCGTCATGAATTAAGCATTTCGATTTCGTATAAGCCTCCAATTAAGAAACACATATATAATATTCAGTGATTCATAAGTAAATTGTCAACTAGACGTAAAACGACTTCCTGAATAATTTATCTTTCGATTACATCGTCACATGTTCCGGTGAAGTCAAGCTATCAAGAGCGTACATACTTTAACACAGGAACCGAGAACCGGAACCGGAACCGACGGTTCTCTAGTTGAAGAACCCGGAACCGGAACCGACGGTTCCAACTTACGCAAGAACTGGAACCGGAACCGAAACCGAAATTCTTGTTTTCCAATAACCGGAACCGGAACCGGAACTTTTTTGAAAAACCTGGAACCGGAACATCCCTAGTACAGACAGCTCATAGGATTCGCCTAAGGGAGAGGGGTGCAGCGGACCCAACATAAATTGGTTTATATTGCGAAAACTTCACTAGTAAAGATAACTGGGCGTGAGGGGAAGGTTCTGCACCCCCAGAAACCAAATTACCCCCCACCCTCAGAAATTGCACCCCCCTCCCCCAAAAACTTTGGTGCCGCCCACCTATGCTGGTAAAGCTTGCAAAAGCACCCTTTTCGACGTTTTTCGACATTCATTAAGATCATAAAATTTGAACTTTTCGAAAAAATTTCCTTCTCACTCAAAATTCTAGTATGAAAAGTGTCATTTTTGGGTCGCCCTTGAGCTAAAACTGAGGAAAATTCTTCACATATGGCGCGAAGCTACGGAAATTTGAAGATTTTTGACAAAGTCATCCGATTTTTCCATTTTCCATGAATTATGTTGCCTTTCAGAATTTTTTCGAACAGGGGCGGCCCTGCGTACAGACACATACATAAAAAAGGAAAATTTGAGGTGCAGCTTAGCCCGCCACATTTACGTGGGAAGGAAAAATGGCCCTAATTTTTTAGCTTAACATAGCAAAAAAGCACCTGAGAAATGGTTTCGAAACGCATTTTATCGCTAAAATGGAGAAGGCTAAAATTGGTTGATGGATCCCCAAAAGCCTGTTAAATTTATGTACATTTTTGTATTAGAATTATGTACATACTTTGATACACATTAAACTTTTTTTACTCGTGACAGATGCCAGTTGCGCAAATGAAACACATACCACTTTAAAACGTATGCAAAGTCCTAATTTGATAATTACGATACGATGTTTAACCATCTCATGAAGGCATAATTAATATGCATGTAAATAGGAGCTTATTTAAACTAGAAAGGCGTCCAAAAACCAAATTCCTGCCCGAAATAAAGGAGAAGAAAAAATTCACATTTTCGAGGGGAAAATTCGGTCTCAAACACACGTACGTGGGCGGCACCAAAATCTGGGGCGGGGGGTGCAAGATTTTCCAAAGCTCAAAAAATGGCCTTAAAAATGGTGGTATGACGAAAAAAACACAATTTATCAACGTTTCTCATCGAGCACTATCAATTGGCATCAAAAAATGGCGAAAAAACAAAAAATTTCCAAAAATTGAATTCTGGGGGGATATTTTGGTTTCTCTGGGGATGTATATCCCCAAATGCTCCCCCCACGCCCAGGTGTGGTCTGGACTAAAACTCCGAGAATCTGGCGGACCTCCCAAACCGGTAGATCCCCTAAGAATTGAATTTTTTGTGCCATTTTTGGCGATTCCGCCCCATTGAACCCCCAAGAATTTGGCTGCTGCCTACCTAGGGTCTCCAAACTCTAAGGAATCTCAAGTAAATTTAAGTTCACAACACCGCTTTTGTATTTTATACAAGGTCCGCTTGTACATGTACAAAGATAGTACTCAAAAGTCTTTTGTACGTTTTATTTTTGTACATAGAAAGTAACAGTGCAGTATAATATGACACAGTATGCGATCTATGTACTATATAAGTACACATCTTTTTTATCTGTGTTAGTGTACTGCGGCAAATTATGGGTCACTCACAATTAAAATCCCAAATTTATCAATGCGGCGCAAAACGTCGGAAAATTCTGTTATTTTCAGCGTTTCTAAGGACAGATAGATAGCTCAAAGCGCTGAATTAGCGGAAGCACCAAAAATTTTGTTAATAGAGCCTAAAACATCATTTTATAGCTTTATAATGACGAGCAAAACAGAAAATTGTCAAAATTGTTCAAAACTATTTTCCCATCTTTCCCACGACATTCAAATAAAGTTACTTGACAGGCACAATAGCAATGTCTCAAATCGCTAAATTAGTAAGAGCTCAAGAAGCACCAAAACATTTTGACTGATTTAAAGGTTTAAATATATTGCTGAAGCTTTGTAAAGATAAATAACACGCATATCAAAGCTTCTGAATATTCTAGACTTTCTCAAACTTCATTTTAGCTCTTAGAAAAACATACAGAACAAATCATTATGTGTACACCTACTTATAACTTGTTCTGACGAGAAGCGCAGGGAGATTCTGGAAGTTTCTGACATTTTACTGATTTTATTTCCGAAAATTTTTTGTACATGTACAAAGACTATACCGAAAAGTTTTTGTACATCAGGAAAAATCTTTGCCGAGTACAAAAATGAACCGTGCATAGGTGCACAAGGTCAGGGTCAACAGGGGGGGGTTAAACCCCAGAAATCCAACAGTAAATTTAGCGTTCACGATTTTGTTTTGCTGTTTTAACGATCAAAATGGTCAAAATGGACTAAAAAACGTTTTTTCGCTGTAATATCGCATTTTAAGAGCATATTTAGTCTATCTTGACTGCATTATATCACTTTTAACACTAAAAAATGCAACAATTTATCAATTTCGGGCGCTTTTTGAGTAAAAAAGTACTTAAACGTATTAATACACGCTAAGCGCTGGAAACATTTTGACGTTTTTATTGCGTTTGACCACAAAAATGAGGCAAAAAACGTTCCATCAGCTCAAAATCGCCAGACAGTACTTGTCCGGCTGATCCTTCAGGGGAAGGGGGTAATACTACCCGCCTCACCCCCTATGTGCATGCACGAAACCGTGCTTCACAATAACAAGACTTACCTCCATTTTGCTCAATAGACTCGCTCAGACTTTGTTCATCTTTCTCTGAAAAACCGACGAAGGCGAAAGTTTTACCATCGAAGATCCGTTGGCCCGAAATGGCTTTTTCATTCGCATCCAATACAGTTTCTCGCTCATTTAAATCGGGTAAGGCCAACATATCGATCTCACGATCGTTTTGTTCCAGTTGTACCGGTCGATTATTCACTTCATTGATATCCGATATCGTTTTTTCGTTATTTTCGGGCGGTCTACTTTCTAATTGTTCTAATCGCTCGATTTTAGGAGTCGAATCACCCTCAGTGGCTTTTTCTGTAATATTAAAACACAAAAAGAAAAGTTGAATAACAAAAAATCAAGGTACGTGTTATCACTGAAAAAAATGAAAAAAAGGTTTTTATTGCACATGTTTTTTATTTGTTTAGCTTTTTTAAATTTTTTATTTGATTGATTGTTTTTATCTTATTTTTTATTCACGCTTATAAAACACTACAGTGCGCCTCGGTAAACTGAATCGACACCGTAGCTACCCACGTAGGCGTGGGGAGTAGAGCCCCAAGATCCGGCAGGCAACCCAAAAACCGATAGACCCCAGAATTGAATTATTTTGGCATGTCTTTTCGCGATTTTTTCTCGTTTTTCTCCATCCATACCCCCTAGAATTCGGTCGCTGCACATGTATGCATAGCTTTACACAATGCAGGTGTAAAAACAGATCATTCCGCTCGGCTCAGTGATTCTTCATTCTGCCACCGTATTTAATCGGGAATACAAGCAATCAGTATTCCCGATTAATAGAACTGACCAGCCCAAAAAGGAATAATAGGTGAAAGTATTGAATAGCAAAAGCAAACATCGTAGGTAGCGCGTACCTATAATATACTTGGGTACCCCCAACATATGTCCACCCCCCTCACAGCTATAACGGCACGCACCTGAAAGGTGCGCTTTTTTTAAACGGCAGAAAATAAAAAAACTTAGATACCCACTTTTTCTTTAAACTCAATACCGAGGTAGTCGTGAGTGTGTAAAGTTAACACCAATAATTCAAATGATTTGCGGAAGGCCAATTTTAAAAAGATGTTTTCCCTGATTAGTAGGTTACGATTTCTGGTCTTAAAATTTCTTTACACTCATTAGTTGTTACACAGAAGTGTAAATTAGACGGTTTTTCACTGTTTTCATGTGCACGAGCATATCTAACTCAGTTTTACTTTCTATGCAGTCTGTGTGGTTTCAAAAGGTAGACGGTTATAAAATCTAGGGGTGCCTTTTTTATTTTTTTAAAGTGATATTTTCAAAGTTAAACGCTATTTACTGTAGTAAAAATTTTCATTTTGTTTATACAAATTTTATTCTAAAAAATTTTAAAAAATGTTCGATTTTACCATTACCTGGCCAACCTGACCTTGTGCATCGATGACGTATGCTAATCTGCTGGGTACATAACATAAAATATTATCAGGACAGGAATGTCGCCTAGGAAAAAATCATAATACTGGTCGGTTCCCATCCGATTTTGATTATTTACCTCCTCGAATATACATAGCGTTTTTTGACGTAATTTTGTTTCGAATGACTGGATCCCAGGTTCGAGCCTTAGTGACCATAGGTGGGCGGCACCAAAATTCTGGGGGAAGGTGCAAGATTTTTCAAAGGTCAAAAAATGGCTTTAAAAAGGGTGGTACGGAAAAAGCACCATTTTTCAACGTTTCTCATCGAGCACTATCAATTGGCATCAAAAAATTGCGAAAAAACAAAATATTTTCAAAAATTGAATTCTGGGGGGTATTTTGGTTTCTGGTTTCTGGGGGGTGCATACCCCCGCCCGGGTATGTTAGTGACTACAAAACGAATTTAAGCAAAAAAGCAATGTTCAAGCGGAAAAAATGATGAAAATCCGGATGGTGGGGGGTATAACCGACAATAGTATTTTCCATTCCAAACGGTCTATTTTTGCTTTATGGCTTATTACTGTAGTAGAATATTTTAAGGGTTAGGTTGTCGCGGCAGTCTCTTAGGCGTGCCACATGCTAAGCAAAGCACATTAAATATCAATAAGAAAAGTTTACAGCAATTAACTGTTAGGAGAGCATAACTGAAGATATGATTTGTGCATTGAAAATCTATTACAGTAATAAGATTTTAGCAAAAATGGGCCGTTTGGACAGGAACAGACTATAGTACCAAAATTTTTCAATTGACCGTACATATGTACATTATTGTATAAACATACATAGGCATTACATGGGCAGCAGCCCAATTCTGGAGGTCCGATGGGGCAAAATTGCCAAAAATGGCACCAAAAAATTTAATTCTGGGGGCCTATCGATTTTGGGGGGTCCGCCGAATTCTGGGGGGAGTTCCGGACCCCAGGCCAATGTGCGTACGCACGTCATAAGACGGTCATGTTCGCTTTTACCTTGCGCATCAGCCATATATTGCATCAAAATATCATCATCAAAATCGTCATCCAAATTCATCATGGCTAATTCTGATAGTCCTAGGCTCTTATGCCTGAAGCGAAAATGATTGAAGGCTATAAGTCGATAAAAATTTATAAGAGAGAGAGAGAGAGATAGCTGTGCTTTGGTAAAACGCTTTTATTAACACCACATTTTTTGACTATTTCAACAGCACTTGTAAGCATAAAAACTAAAAAAAATTGATTGATTCGGTCGAAAAATTTTATTTTTATATGATTTTGAACGCTCCTTGGGTAAACAAGACAAAACTGGTTTTTTCCTCTGAAATGATGCAGAAAATGTTCCGCCAGCTCAACGTCGCCTAAGAGTTCATGTCTGCTTCACCGACCATACATGTACAGCATAGGAATTCTGGGGAGGGGGAGTCGGGCCCAAAAACTTTTTGAAAAGTGCCTTTCTGGGCTAAAAACGATAGGTACATGTCAAAAACGCTGTTTTTCGACGTTTTTGACAATGTTCGTTCTATTCAGAGCATAAAAACAAAAACAATTTGAACAAATCGTGTAATCTGAATAAGAAATAGTCAAATAAAGTGTATATGGCGCGAAGCGCGGAAAAATTTGAGACTTTTGAGCAAAAAATAAGCTAAAAACAACGAACACATTTTCTACAATTTTGACGAAACATTGACAATTCTGGGGGGATGGGTCGCAGGGGGTCAGTCAGTAGCCATTCTAGGGGCGAGAGGTGGAGATTAAACCCCCAGCATAAGTATGTATAAGTGTGCCCTCGGGGGGTAATGCCGCCGTCTATACTTACATACTAAATTCAAACATACTATATGTACGTAATATATTCGAAACGACGGAAATTTTTTCTATGAAATTTCACGAAATAGGCCTGAAAAATCGATTGAATGACTCAGGAAGATTCCAATTAATCGTTTTTTAAAGGAGCGAGACTTCTAAACACTTAAACATCAAATTTGAAAACGAAACAAAATATATAATCTGCTCATAAACAGTGGCGAATCTAGGATTTTCCGAAGGGGGCCGTATATCCAAGTTTTCCAAAAACAGTCAAAAACAGGACAAAAATTTGCCCTTCACGTGCGGAACAGCGTTCTTTCGGCGTTTTACATTGTCTACTTCTATTTAAAATCACTTTTAACGCAATATTCTTTCAAAATTTTTTGAAATTGTCGACAATTAATTGTGCTTTAAACAATTAATTTCTTTGACATTAGCGAAAAACCGGCGCGAAACGCCTAAAAATCAGTGGAATTCAGGCTGAAGGACGTTTAGAAGCTTGATTTGCTGCTCAATTTCCTGTATTTGTAGCATTTGACGCCGAACGTCAAAAATTTTCAAAAATTTATGCTCGAAAATAGAAGAAATCTACGCTAAAATTGCCGTTTCTGCTGTTGACATTGTTTTGGAAGCTATTCGTGAGCAGAAAGTGGCATCCAGGTCGCAAAAAAAGTAAATAAATGTCATTAATAGATTATTCCGGAGCGAAGCGCCGGAAAAATTTGAGAAATTATGATCACTGACGACCAAAAATCATCGCGAATTACATATCCAATCTTTATCTTGCTAAATATGTTTAACCAATGGGAGGGGCGGCCGCTTCATCCCCCTTAAATTCGCCCCTGCTTATATATAAATCAAAATTCGACATTTAGATCTGAATTTTCCATGGAAGACTGAGAGATATACACAGTGTGATCATAAGGCGCGGCAGGCACGTAGCTGGCCGTCTTATTTTAGGGGAGGCAAGATAAATTTTTTGGGGGACTAAGCTCAAAAAAGCCAAAAATAGCACAAAATAACGTTTAAAAAGTCCTATTTTTTCCGATTTTTCTGAATTTTGAAGGGTCCGAACCCCCCCCCATTTCCCCGCAGATACGTGCCTGCGGCGCAGAACGCCGAAAATTATGAGATTTTCCTATAAGAAGATGCCAATTTCCATTATTTCTCATACATCATCTTACCTTTCCAAAATTATTTTTGGGCTAAGGGGGAGACGCCTCTACTCCACCCTCATGAGTAAGCCCATGTATATGTAGATGCCAAAGTACTACCAAAGCAGTGCCTAGGATCACTTTAAGATTGGAGCCAATGTTTTTTGTATTCGGCAAAGATTTTTCCCGATGTACAAAGACTTTTCGGGACCGTCTTTGTACATACATGTACAAAGATTCTCGAGAAGACAAAAAAATGCAAAAAAGGTATAAAATCCGCTGATTTTTGCCCTCATAAACCCAGGTATTAGCTAAAATACACTACCAAAGGTCAAAAAACCCTGTCTAACAACAGTAAAATCGCTACTGTACCATATTATAGTACCCGAAAATTTCTGTGTATAAAATGTACAAAGACTTGTAGGGACCATCTTTGTACATGTACAAACGGACCTTGTACAAAAAAAAGTCTGTATGGAGCCCAATACTAATTCCAACTGCAAAGTTTGCTCAGTGTATCCTGCGCGAATAAATCACTTGCTCCCTTGGCAAAAACCTGCTATTTATGAGAAGTTTAACTTGATACATAGAAACACATTGTACCAGTAAATGACGAAGCGTTTTTTAAAGCGGAATCTTCATTCGACAATCATTTCGTGAAAAAAAGAGTTGAAAAGCTAACTAGGGAAAATTCAGAAAGAAAAAACCGGCGCGAAGCGGCGAAAATTCTTAAAAATCTGACATAAAATTGTGGCATTTTACTGCCAAAAACTACCCCTTGAACAAACCCGAATAAATTGTGATAACATTCGGGTTCGGGTAATCAAAATAAATTTATTCGGGTTCGGGAACCCGTTGCACCCCTAAAAAATAATAAATAAATAAATAATAATATGTAAGTAAAAGATGAAGAATAATAAATCGTGAATGATCGTTTCTAAACCTCGTTTCAATTTTTAATTTTGTGACAGGATTTCTTGCGCGTATTAGTGCATACGCAAATCCCCGGCCTCTCCGCTGATAAAATACGAATTTTTGGAAACCGTTAATTAATGATATATTTTGGCATTCTAGTAGTTTTACAGATTTTTTGGCAATTTTAACACAACAAACTATTTTGTTGACCCCAGATCAGTTGAACGACCTACTGGCCAGACCCCCCCCGAAGAAAACCATCGCTTGCATGTTTGCTTCTAGTCAAGAAACCCACCAGCCACAGCACATATCCACAAGCAAATAAAAATGTTAAGTCTTTGATATATACATAATCATGGGGGTTTCATCCCCTAGAAAAATTTTCACCCCCCCCCCAAATTTTTTTCACCCACCTCCAGAATTCGCGATTTTTCTAAAGTTCCCAACACTTTCTAGAAATTCGTAGAAAAGGTGCTTTTTCAAGTGTTTTTAGCGATCTTTTTTGCTCAAAAGTGCCAAATTTTCGGCGCTTCGAGCCATATACTCGTGTTTTGACCATATTTTGTTCAATTTGTTCGACTTTTTCCAATTTTTTCGAAATTTCTTGTGTTTTTATGCTCTTGAAAGACATAGCATCGTTAGAAACGCCGAAAAACGATGTTTTAAACGCGTTCCTACCATTTTTGGCCCAAAAAAGCACTTTAAAATTTCACCCCCCCCTCACCACGATTCCCATGCTGTGCATGTATGTTCATTAAGGATTTCTTGCTTTTTGGCAGGAACAGCCGCAGGCGACGAATTTTCCGGCGCCGAATTTTTGACAGAATTCGGACGGCCAGTCAAATGAAGACTCAACGGATGGACGTACTCCTGATCGACTGGCATCAAACGACCTCTTTTAAAGCTGTCCACCAGCCAACGCGCCCTCACCACAGAAACGGATGATTTTTTGGCCCTTAATGCAATTAGTTTAATATAAATTAATTAAATTGATTCAAATCGAAATACAATTAATTGAGTTGAATAAATTGGTTTTATCAATTAATTAATTTAACAATTTATTTTTATTATTTTGTTGATTTTAAGCAAAAATTTCCAAGAGTTGCATTTTAAATAACAAATAAACATATGCAAAACGTTGTAGAATTCTGAAATTTTAGTCACCCAGGAAAATTGAATCGATCGAAGCACGAGAATGAGTACAAATTTAGATTTTTTGAGTACAAATTTAGATTTTTTGTATTATCATAAAATATAGAAGTTTCAGACGCGTCTATTTAAAACATGAGCGGTTTTTCCAAATTTTAATCACATATCGAACGAAGGGCAGCCCCGCATCATCCCCGGATAAAAAAATTCGATCTGTTTTGAATACAATCGAGCAGAAGGCTCTTAGGTTAGTTACAGTGTTTTTTTTGTACAAGGTCCGTTTGTACATGTACAAAGATGGTCCCTAAAAGTCTTTGTACACTTCGTACACACAAATTTTTGGGTACTATAATATGGTACAGTAGCGATTTTAGTGTGGCAAAAACAGAGTTGTTCGACCTTTGGTTACGTATTTTAGCAATTTCTAGGTTTCTGAGGGCAAAAATCAGTAATAATCGTCTCAAAACGGCGCGAAACGCCGAAAAATTTGGCATTTTTCCTTTCAAAATGCAATTTCTGAAATTATAAAGATATATAAAAAATACAATTGCTCATTTTCGGCGCGGAGCGCCGAGAATTTTTGCGAATTTCGAATCTTTTCTGCAGTTTTTGTCTTCCAAAAAATCTTTGCACATGTACAACGACGGTCCCCAAAAGTCTTTGTACATCGCGAAAAATCTTTGCCGAATACAAAAAACAAACTGTGGGTAGTTATAATATTGCCCACGTGATAAATATCAAATTTTTAATTTATATGTACATAAAAACTTATCTTGTAATTACATGTAATTTTTAATTTTTTTGTTCTGACATATATTTCATTTCATTAAGTACGATTTGTACAATTAAAACACATATTTTTGAAACCGAATTTAAAAGTAATATTCATACACGTAACAGGGGGATGGGGATCCCACACCCCACCCAAAGTTGATCGTCCCCATCCCCCCGAAGCCAGAAGATCGTTGACCCCCTCCCCCGATTTGTGGAAAAATTTGAATTTTTTGGCCGTTGTTGACCGAAATTGGAGGTCATATACCCACCCCTCCTTAGAATGGCCAGGGATCCCCAACCCAAATTTCGACCCGTTACACGTATATGGTAATATTACAATAACACGTGGGCAATATCTCATTTCTGCCCATCAAAAAAAAAATGGGCGAGGAGAAGGGATCGTGCGGACGGGTTACGTTTTGTACAGCAAAACCTGAAAATCCCACATTTGGATCCAGACAACGACATATCCAAGTTGAACAACCAGTATTTAAATCAAGCAAACCCGTTTTTGGACCTGAAAAACCACTTTCTGAACCAAACAACCACTTTTCAGAGCTAAAAAATCACTTTTTCGAAACAGGGCGAACCAGTGGCGAATCTAGGATTTTCCTAAAGGGGCAGTATCTCAACTTTACAAAAAACAGTCAAAAAGAGGTCCAAAAATTTGCCCTTAACGTGCGAAATAGCGTTTTTTGGGTGTTTTACATTGTATATATACTTTTACATTAAATCACTTTTGACGCAATATTTATTTCTGAAAATTTTATGATTTTGGACAATTTTTTGCGAAAAAAATCATTAAATTTCTTTGACTTTAACAGAAATCTGGCGCGAAGCGCCGAAAAATTTGTGAAATTAAGGCGAATAGACGTCTAGAAGTATGATTTACTGCTTGATTTCCTGTATTTATGTCATTTGATGCGAAACATCGAAATTTTTAATTGAAAATAGAAGAAAACTATACAAAAATAGCTGTTTCTGCTGTTAAAATTGTTTTGAAACCTACATGAACACAAAATGGCTTCCAGGCAGTGTTTTTTTGTACAAGGTCCGTCTGAACATGTACAAAGATTGTCCCTAAAAGTCTTTGTATATTTTGCATACACAAATTTTTTTGGTAAGAACAGAGTTGTTCGACCTTCGGTAGTGTATTCTGGCTAATTCCTGGTTTTATGATAGCAAAAATTATTAAGAATCGTCTTCAAACGGCGCAAAGCGCCGAAAAATTTGATAATTTTTCTTTCGGAATGCGATTTCTGCTATAAAGATATATAGTTAACACAATTACTCATTTCGGCGCGAAGCGCCGAAAATTTTTGCGAATTGCAGACCTTTTTGCAGTTTTTGTCGTCCCAAAAATCTTTGTACATGTACAAAGACGGTCCCGAAAAGTCTTTGTACATCGGGAAAAATCTTTGCCGAATACAAAAAAACCGTGTTCCCAGGTCGCCAAGAGAGTAAATAAATGTCGTTAATAGGCCCCGCCCCCTTAAATCCGCCCCTGGGTCGAACAGCTTTTGAATCTGCATAACAACTTTCAAGCTGGAGATCGGACAACCATTTTTCGAACCAGGAAAACCTACCTGTTTTGGAAGGTTGGACGGCGAGAACCACCTACAATTGCCCAGGTATGATTGCAATCACTTAGAGTGACCGAGATTCAACTTTAAACAATTTATCACACTAAAACAACCAGAGGCTAAATAAAAAAATAGAATCACAATAAAATATTGAATAAATATAAACATATAATAATAAAATATAATATATGTGCTGTGTAAATAATAATGAAATAAATAAACGAATTCAAATAAAAATGTAGAGTAATTAAGCAAACGAACCGCATAACTCCAATTTACATTTGCATCGTTCGATGCGATATGCACGAGCATATAAGGAAAAGTACGGCAGAAAAAATGTTAAATTTAAAAACCGTAATGGTCGCGCATTCAAAACGGTATAAATCACCTATTCATTGAAACATCGAAAATTTTAACTCAAAGTCAACGCTTACAAATGGCTTTTAAGACGCGCGACGGGCGTTTGGGCATCGCCGTCGCGCACATCGTCGGCCAGAACGACGTGCGTCGGCGCCGCGGTGCCGACGCCGTCCAGCGACAAACGCTGGCCGCCGCACGCGCCGACGATTTTTCGCAACTTGTCCGTTTCGGCGTCGCGAAATCCGTGCAATAAAACGCGACAGGCGCGCATAAAATCGCCCGCCGTCGTGATTGTCAAATCGAGCTGATCGATCGGGGTATCGGGCATTTGCCTCATACCATCGGCATTAGCAATCTAATAAGTTAAGTCCGATTGTTATAACATTGAAAAAAATATTAAAAATATAATATTAAAATGTAAAAATTAGAAAAAAATTAAAAATTTTCTTCTTATTTTTATATTTTTTACATATTTTTTGTGGATTTTTTTTCGAAATTATGGGAAAATTTAGATTATTTTTTCATTATTTTAGTTAAACTCATTGTTGCTCACGGCCGAGAGTTGAGGCAGGGTTCAAAATCCGTTAATTCTTTACCAACAAATCAAGGGTACGGAACCACACATGCATAGCATGGGAATGTTGGGCGGGGGAGGTGAAATTTTGAAGCGCCTTTTTGGGCCCAAAAATGGTGATACGCGTCAAAAACATCGTTTTTTGGCGTTTGTGACGACGCATTATCTTTTTAGAGCATAAAAACATTGGAAAAATTTCGAAAAAATTAAAACAGGTCGAACAAATTGAACTATCTATATAAATAAAAACATGACTATATGGCGCGAAGCGCCGAAAATTTGACGCGTTGCGGCAAATAAGCAGCTTAAAACGCTTGAAAATCACTTTTTGCACAAATTCTCTCAGGAAAATTTAAAAAAATCGCCAATTCTGGGGGATCGGGTGTAAATTTCTCTGGGGAGGGGGTGAAAACCAGTCTCCTCCAGACATGCACATAGGGGTAAGGAGGGTATGACCCCCTGAAGGGTCAGGCAGACAGGTACTGTCAGGCGATTTTGAGCTGATGGAACATCTTTTGCATCATTTTTGAGGTCAAAAGCAGTAAAAAAGTCAAAAATTTTCCGGGGCTTCGCGCCAGATTAGTACTTTTAAGTACTTTTTACCAAAAAGCTGCCAAAATCGATACATTTTCGCATTTTTTAGTGTTAAAAGTGATAGAATTCAGTCCAAATGGACTAAAAATGCTTTTACAATGCGATATCAGCACGAAAAAACGTTTTAAAAGCTACTTTGAGCACTTTGATCGTTAAAACAGCAAAAAAATCATGAACGTTAAATTTACTGTTTGGATTTTTTGAATTTCACTTTCCCCCTGCCGACGCTGACCTTGTGCAGCTATGCCCCTGACCCCCCAAGATCATGTACGGTAAGAACCATACATGGCCTTAGGAGGGTTTTTAACCCCTTAGACTTCGCCATTTTGCCAACGTCATTAAGAATTTCTATGTCTGTAGGAAACGTGAACGTTTTCAGATATCTATTTGCTCAAAAGTATCAAAAATTTGACGCTTGGCGCCATACACTCATGCTTAAACTATATTTTGTTCAATTCGCTCGACTTTTCTAAATTTTTTTCCGAAATTTTTCATGGTTTTATGCTCTAGAACGATCAGGAATGCAAAAAACATTGTTTTTGACGCGTATCACCACTTTTAGGCCCAAAAAAGGCACTTTAAAATTTCGCCCCACCCTCTTGAATTCCCATGCTGTGCATGTCTGGCACGGACGACACATGCTTAAGATAGTAGTCGCCAGAGGGGGTTAATTCCGGAAATTGTCATTGTTTTTTGTACAATATACAAAAAGAAGCTGAATTCTCAGAAAGCTCTTACGAAGGTTGAACTCCTCAAACCCCTGCCCCGCCCAGTTTAATGCCTTCTTAATAAAAGATAGAGATAAGTATGTACATACGCACGTACGCAATGATTCAATTATTGTAATACCTTATTCTGTTAAATTATCCCATTTACGATCATCGACTATTGAGATCATATGTACATGTAAGAGGGCGTACATACGTATAAGAGGGGGATGGGGGAACCCCATTAAAAGTTGATCGTCCGCCCACCCTCCGATTTTTGGAAAAAAATCAAATTTTCGGGTCGTTTTTAGGCGTTTTTTGGCCATTTTTGGCTAAAAATTGGAAGCCATCAACCCCCCCCCCCCTAAAAATGGCCAGATCCCCAATTTCGATCCGTCACATGTAAGTAAGAGGGGGATGGAAGATCCCCACTCATAGTCGGACGTCCCACATCGCCGGAAAATGTTTTACCCCCTAATTTTGGAAAAAATAACGAAATTTCGGCCGTTTTTAGGCGTTTTTTGGTCAAAAATTGGAGGTCATCAGCCCCCTTCGCCCTGAAATTGGCCGGGGACCCCCACTCAAAATTTCGAGCCGTTACACGTATGATTGAGATGGGCAAAACTTATACCGAATTCGGTTTTTTTCTCGAACGATCAATTTTTGACGACAAACCCGCCGCGGTCTCATCAACGCGGCTTACTGTACTGGCTTCGATTAAGGTGCGACTCGAGTCGGGATGCCAAGCGGATGATGTATCGCAAACGTTGGGCTTAGGAGCTATACGACTCATGTCATTTTCTTCGACCAATGAAGAAAAACGCGCTGAAAAAATCGATCAAAGATAAAAAATAATAATAATAAAATAATAAAGTAAAGACAATGAGACCACACTTGATCTAGGACTTATCCCAAAAAAGCATACCAGAATTTTTGATTTTCCAGTAAGAAACCCTAGAAAGGTGTAGTCTAACGTTTTTAGCGATCTTTTGCAGGGATGTATCTCTGGGAAGAATGAGGGGGTCCGAACCCCCCCCAAATTCAGAAAAATCGGACTTTTTAAACGTTATTTTGTGCTATTTTTGGCTTTTTTGGGCTTAGTCCCCCAAGACTTGGTGTTGGTCCCCCCAAAATATGTAGGACGGCCAGCTACGTGCCTGATCTTTTGACTCAAAAGCGTCAACTTTTCGGAGCTCCGCGCCATATAATCACTTCTAAGTATGTTTAGTTCCCTCCACTCAAAGTCTTTTTTTACAAAAATATCTGAGATTTCAGAGCATAAATTACGATTGGTCGATTTTTGTCAAATTTTTATGTTATGTACATATGTCAAATTGCGAAATTATCCCCCCATCTTCTAACGTTGAAAATTCATAGCCAAAAACCAGATTTTTTTGACGAAAATACGTTTCTAAGCTATTTTTGTTTTTAGACAGAGGCCATGAACCCCCCCCCGCGGAAAACGGCTGAATATCCTCGAATGATATTTTATGGCATTACACATGAACGGGCTAACCTGCTCAACTTTCTCTAGAAATATAGACTTAGCACAATTTTAAACATAAAAAGGCGTCGATAAAAGGAAATATGGTCGTTTGTAATTCTTGATCAAACGAGAACGCTCCTGCATTGTCACATTTTTATTAAAAATGAACAAGGAAACGATATTTAATTTTAACAGACAAAAGTCAAAAATAATATGTAATATTAATAGACAAAAGTAAAAATGAAATAGGAATCGGAAATTGATCTAAATTTGGACGTGCGATGAAATACACAATTACTGGGTTATAATTTCAAGCGTTTAAGCGACCTTTCATGAAAACCAGAAAGTATACTACACAGGAGGTTGAAAAAGGCGGGAAAAGTTAATCAAAATATCGGAATTTCCGGTCTAATAAAACTATGAAGTCTAATGAAAAATGTGTACAGATACAAAAACGTAAATGAAGTGCGGAGCTTACGAAGTTTAGAGCTATTAGGCGTAGAATTCTTCAATGGAAATGCTCCGGTCGAATAGGATTTTGGCACACCGCCAACCTTACCGACGGATCTACTCGATGAACTTTGAACTGGATACAAATTCGGATTTCTACAGTAACCCAGGCGCTCGCTGTCAAAAATCCAATCGACGTTAGCCACTGGCATTTTCCATGCCATTGCGGCTACGTATTTAGAACCTATGTACCGCAACGAATAGATTTTAAATCGTGCTCATGTCGGAAAATTTTTGATTTTTTGATTTTCAAAAAAAAGTCGCAGGGAAGGTGCTGCTTTGATCATTTTTGGCTATCCTTTGGCTCAGAAGTTAAAATTTTCTGGCGCTTCGCCAACCAACTTATCTTTTAGCTAAATTTTGTTCAATTTATACTTGAGTTTTTCATATTTATTTACTTATTGTATTATGAACGACAACTTATTTATTTTTTATATTTTTCTCTTCTTAAATATTCGCGTTTAAGTTTGCATGAAAACAAAAGATAGCAAGAACGATGAAATGACTTGGACTACTCGAAAAACACTTCAGATTATACTGCTGGGCGTCGTTTGGCGCCGTCTCATAATCCCAATTAGGCCAGTAACTAGGTTCCAGCCAAGGGGGTGCGGGGCAGACCATACATAATCTTGGGGGGTTTGGGGGTTTCACCCTCCCCTCCCCCGAATTTTTTGACCCCCTCCTGAATTTTTTGAAAGTTCCCAGAAATTTTCTAAAAATTTGTAGAAAAGATGCCTTTTTAAGCGTGTTTACCTATCAATATTCCTCAAAAATGCCAAATTTTTGGCGCTTCGCGCCACTATACTCATGTTCTGACTATATTTGATTCAATTTTTTAATATTTTGATTTTATTTCGAAATTTTTCTAATGTTTTCGTGTTCTAGAAAGATATCGTCAGAATCGTTTAAAAACTATGTTTTTGACACGTACCTACCATTTTTGCATACATAAAAGGCACTTTATAATTCCACCCCCGCCAGAATTCTCATGCTGTTCATGTATGGGGTGGACCAAATAAAAATTGGTCTATATCTCGGAAAATTCGACGGGATAGCTCGCAAAAACCGCATTTTTCGACGTTTTTTGACATGCTCTATCCATTAAAATTATAAAATCCGAATTGTTTTTTTGAATAATTGTTTTTCTCACTCAAGAGACTATAAAAAGTGTCATTTTTTTTGGTCGCGCTCTGGCCGAAATTTGAAGATTTTGCGGCAAAGTTATACGATTTTTCCATCTTTTCGTGAATTCTTTTTCAACCAAGGAGAGGAGCCGGATGTTCCTCAACACCCCGTTAAATACGGCCCTGATTCCAACAACAGGTTTTGGTCCGAAAATACCTGAGCGGGTATGCCTTTCAAAATTTCTGGTGGGGGACACCCCCCAGTGTGCAAGTGTGAATGGCAGGTCTGTGCATATCCGAACACATTTTTTGTATTTTTACACTTTTTATACTTTTAATTCAGGTCTTTTTATTTAATTATTTATTCTCGTCTATATTTCTTTGTATTTCCGATTTGCATCCGATTCGCAGTCACTTATAGAAAAGCGGATTCCCTCATACACATATGCGACATAAAATTTTGTATTCCCATTATTTCAACGTTGCAGAGACCGGTTAAATCAATAAGGTTTCTCCATAAACGTTTTTTTGCAGTTTTTTATACAAATTTCAAGAATACTCCATAAATCCACGTGCGAATCAGCAAGCCTTAGCACCACATTATAATCTGTTAACGATAGTTTTGAAGAGAAGTGAGGTCCTTATTTATTTATCTATTTATGTATTTATTTCATTTAGTTGGCTGTTTGTTTGTGTTGTTGACTGTGCTTCATTTACTTTCGACTGAATTCGAAACCAGGTGGGTCGTTTCGTCTTTGATCAACTGTGCCTGATACCGACCGCCTAAAAATTTATAAATCAAGTGTTTACTTAATCAGTTGACCGATTGAACAAAAACAGGTCAGTTTAATAACATAGTAAAATAAGTCAACTTGAACATAAAATAATGGCAAGTAAGTCGAATAATTTCATATACAGGGTGGGCCGAAAAAGGCTACACCCCAAAATTACACCAAAAGTTGAGCTAATATGAGCATAAATTTTTGAAACCAGATTCATTATATGGATAGAAATGTTTTGTTTTGTTCGAACGGCTTCAAAAATTTAGGCCAACAGTCAGCGGCTCGTGTGCTATCGTGATTTATTTCATACATGCACAAGGTAAAAAGTTCTGGGAGTGGGGTAGACCGGGTTTCTTGCGGGGGAGGATGAGTAATTTTTTACCTATTTAATAACAAATTCCATCAAATTTTGATACTTAATTCGTTTTATTTCATTGTTCAAGAATATTTATCGTTTGTGTTAAAGCAATAGCAATAAGGGCGATTAAATGACCTGCAAGAACAAAAATATACAAAATTACGGAAGAAAATTGTCTGGATGAATTAATTGGACAGTCTCTTGCTCGAAAAAGTAGTACAATGTACCTGAAACTATACTGTTAGACGTCATTTAACGCTTTTTCATGGCTCGAGCAACAAGTTTGGTCCCAAAACGGCCTGAGCAGGGTATGCCTTCCAATAGTCCTGGTGGGGGATAACCCCCTGTGTTTGCGTTATTTGTTTACACACTCAATAATTTTCTGAATTGTCTCATTACTGGTTACTTATTTAGGTCGCTCTTTTGACAATAACTCTAGACAAAAAAATTATAAGCACATTGATTGAACCACGAGTGAGTTAGGTGGAAAAACTGCGAAATATCGTCAAAAAAGGGTGAGAAAATTTATGACAGAACCGAACAAGCTTTCAGGGTTTGAAGAATATCAAAATAGGGTGCAAACAATTAGCTGAAGCACCAAAATTGCACATATTTGCCCAAAATTTTTTCCACGATTTTAACAAGGACATCTCTATCTAATGAAACTAAACTTGAATTTTTATATCAAAATTTATTGAAGTTATATTCTATAATATTAGAATATAGTTTTTTGCCTATCTTGAGATGAAAAAAAGAATACCATTAAAAAAATGCAAAATTTTGCGGCGAAGTAAATTTCGGATTTAAAAAAAAATCAGAGAGAAAAACACGAAAATGTTCAGTCTTTGTTTCAGAGAAAAATAAATAAAAAAGATAGATGAAAAAAGTAAAATTTAAAAAAAATTGTGGAGAACGTCAATTAGAAATACACGCTTCCAGTAGAATGAAGGGCTAGAATTTTTTTTTAATTTCGGCATTTTTGCGCCAAGCCAACGGATAGAGCCCGTCGAAAAATACAAAAAATGCAACTTATTATGAGTGTCTATCATTCATATCATTTGATTTAAGTATTAAGTAAAAGTTATAGGATCGCCCCAGACATGCATACCACGGAAATTCTGTAGGGAATTTTAAAGTGCCCTATTCGGCTTATAAATGATAAAACGGCACGTGTACAGTGGCGTCGCTGGCCTTCAGATTTTAAGGAGGCGAGAACTTTGAAGTTGGATATCTCGACAACACGTATATAGGCAAAAATAATGGTGTTTTTGAGCTTTTCTCAACAAGATCGACACCTTGGAGAGAAAATTTTTAAAACATCGAATTCGATTTCAATTGTATTAAACAAATTTGTTTCATATAAATAAAGCACGAAGCGCCCACAAATTTTGGGCTTATTAGCTCAAAAGTGTGCGAAAAATCTTTTCTACTGGTCTTTCAAATAAGCTTTGAGAATTTTCAATTTTTCCTTCAGAAAACCCTTGTGAAAAATATTCATATCTCCAAAATTTTGGGGGGACTACTAGTCCGCAGTCCCCCCAATTGGTAAGCGCCTTGGGCGAAAACTCCCAAACCGTCCCACAAGATCTGCTGGACCGCCAACTTAGAAAAATCCTGGCTACGCCAATGCACATACGTAAATATTTGAGTGACAAAGAATAAAAATGTGCGTGCTTTTCTGTACAAAACATTTATGTATATGTACATATGTACACATGTGCATATGTTATATGTGCCCATCAGCGTATGCAGGGGCGGCTGCCCCTATTAGCCCTAAAAATCATTTTGGAAAGGTAAGATGACGCACGGAAAATAACGGAAATTGTCATCTTCTCATCAAAGAATCTCAAATTTTCGGCACTTCTCTCGTAGGAACATAATTTTTCTATACGTTCGTCTCAATTGCCGCCAAAAAACGTCAGTTTTCATAGCATATTAACCCTCGGATGGCCGAGCAAAAACACGCAAAATACAAAAAAAAGGATAATTTGGCGAATATTTGACAGAAAACAATAAGCAATAAGTTCATAAGTAGATTAATGCTTATACTACGAGAACTAATCATGAGGTAAATTACTGTAGAAATTGTTTTTCTCGTCTTCGGAAAGAGTGCTAAAAATCCTTTTTTGTATTTTGTCCAGCGAAAAAATTTTAAGGGCTGACTTTAGGGTATTGGACAATCCTATAGTGTTAAACGTTCATTTCTCCATATTTTGCACTAGAAAACGTCCTAGAAACTTCGATTTCTGCTGCAGAATAAAAGCTAAATTGTACGGAAAGGTATGTGCGCGGAGACCTGCGACACACTTTCAAAACATTCATTTTTTGCTTTTAGTGGTTCTTCACTGAAATCTGAACTTTCATTAACATTCTATACATCAAAACGTAGAGAAGAAAAAAGTAAAATAATTTGGAAATATTCAACTTGTTTATCCCAGTCTCCAAAATTTTTTTCTCGCCAAAATGAAAATTTTTTTGACAAAAACTCATTTCCTTGGTCATTTCTGGTAAAGCAATCTCAATGCTGCAAACCGTTTTATCGTATCTTCAAAACTCATTAAGCTACAAGGATTTGAAAACGTTTCCCGGGGGGCCGGCAATCCGAGGGTTGAGAGAAATATTATTTTTCATGAAAAGTTTGAGCTTTTATGAGGTTAATGGATAGAACATGTTTGGAAACGTCAGAAACTGCACTTTATTTTGTGCGTCGGCGAACATATCCTGAATTACAGGGTCACCAATTTTAGACCAGCTCCCCCGAAAAAAAATCCTGCGTACGTCCAGTAACGTACAGTGCCGCTCAATAGTTTAAGCACCCCTACTGTTTTACGTAACGTTGTATTGTTTTAGCGATCGTAGTACAATCTTATCCGGTTGTCAACGTGTGCGATTAGCTTATTGGTATTTTCTTAGGTGGATAATCGAATTATCATATGTATTTATTTCGCGTTCCAATAAATTCTTTGTGCGTAAAAGAGCAAAAAATGTATATATTTCTGACAAAAATTGCTGTATTTTCATTCGTGTTTAGTCAATTGAATCGGCTTATGAGAAATTATGGATGAATCAAAATTTAATTAGTTTGCACCAAAGTCAATAATTACTGTTCCTTAGCGACCCGGCAAAGATACAAATAATGATGTTTAAGTATGGAGGAGGCTGACCCATTTCAATACGGGTGTTTTCAATGCGCTGATGATATGAAAACGTTTGGTTCCCACCCTTGATAAGGTATCCCAAATTTACTGCTAATCGGTTACTTTAATTTCCTAGAAGAACATTTAATGTAGTATTAAGTCTAGAGCGCTCAGCAGGAGTCAATAAAAAATGGATTTCACTATGAGAAAACAATTTAAAACATGAAGCAGTGCATAGTGTCAATGAAACTTTTTACGTTAAAAATGAAGTCATGAATTGACACGTGATTCCAATCAAATGTCTAAAATCTGATTGAAATATTATGGTGTGTTATGAAATATGTAGATACTAATTAAACAAAACTTTCATCCAAAATCAAAAGAATTAATGAAAACAAAGCTGATGAATATTTGAAGTTCATTGAACGTGAATAACTTGAAGAAATAGCGTATTTTGTGTTTGCGTTTTCCAGGCTACTGTTGGTACAAAGGTGGTCCTACTGGTTTTCAAATTATGTAAATGCATGAAATTATGTCCAGAATTCAAATAAAAGTCACTCCAAGTGTGTCAAGTTCGTTTTATTCCTATTAGTGCAGAAAAATAGTCAATAAATGCTAGAAATGCGAATTTGCGAAGGGGTGCTTAAGCATTTTGAGCGGCACTGTATGTACCAACATCTTTCCTTAAACCCGCTATATTTGTGCGTACATATGAACATGCAGTGCGTACATACATACATACATACGTTGAAAAAATGAAGATATATATGTTATTATTTTTAGCACAGTTCCTAAAATTATTGCGTGCGAATTCGTTGTGTATTATTTTTCATTGTCCTGCTAACCATTTCTATTGATCGCTTCTTCGACGCGATTTTTCAGGTCAACTGGTAAGCCAGAAGCAGTAATGATCAACTTATCGAAGACGGGCAATTTGAAATTTGAGCAATATTTAGGACTCAAAGGAGAGAAAATTGACGAAAAATCCTTCATCTCGCACAATTTGGACCAAACGCTATAAATCAATCCGAATTCACTATAGTCAAATTTCTTTCGCCCGCAACCTTCGAACAATAAATTCCTTATTCGTGTACGTACATACGCGATGCAATTATATATATATATATATATATATATATATATATATATATATATATATATATATATATATATATATATATATATATATATATATATATATATATATATATATATATATATTTTGGGGGGACTAAGCCCAAAAAGGCCAAAATAGCACAAAATAACGTTTAAAAAGTCCCATTTTCCCGATTTTTCTCAATTTTGGGTGGTCCGAACTCCTTCCCCATTCCCCCAGAGATACGTGTCTGCAAGTCTAAACATCGTTTTGTCTTCCAAACTTCACCAATTTCCCGCTTTGCGTCGGATTTCAGCTAGATTTAAAGCAAATAAAACATTTTTTGACAAAAAATTGCCCGAGGTAGTGAAACTTTTCGAAAAATTCTTACACCGCGCCGTTTTGAGCCAAAGTAGGCAATGTGAAAGCAAGCTAGCGAACTGAGCTTTTATCACTGCGCTCTTGTATCTATTCACGCATAGCTTACTGAAGCAAACATATGGTATCGTACGGCGAAATTATCGACACTCATTTTTCTATTTTTATAACGGAAGATGAAATAGCAAATGTGAAAACGCGTCTTACTTAACGAAATCAATCTTGACTCAATTTGATATTTTATTAAGTTTATTTGTTTAGCTATTTCTTTGTTTACCTGATATTTTTGGGCTTTTACGTCAGCCGCAATTAATATATTGCACGAGTCGTCCAAATCGCGTCTGTATCTACCGTTCATATATTTTATTAATTCGAACATATGCTCCTGTAAAGAGGCTTTAAATTAGTCTCAAGCGCACGGTACAGTAAGAAAGAATGATACCCTTTCATTGCGTTCAATGCCCGAACAGCATACAATGGCGTCTTTTAATACGTCGGAATACTTAGGCTCGATCGATTTTGGCAAAGGCTATAAAATGAAGTGTTGAGATATAATAGCTGACCTTTTAGTGGTGAGTTTGGAGGTCTAGCAGGATCATGGGCAGCGATTAAATTCTGGGGTTCAAAATTTTTATGGGGGTTCAAAATTTTTAAATCCAAAACAATGCCGAAAAATTGACGACATGGGCGAGAAACGTCATTTTCGACGTGTACATAAATACATATATTGGCATGAAAAAGAAAAAAGAACATAAAATTTTGGAAATAAAATTCTAAGGGTATCTGTTATGAATCCTGTGAATCCAGCCAGACCTCTACGTTTATGTAATGTAGCTTTTGTATCATTGTTTTCTTTTTTCGTACAAAAACTTCAATTTTTTTGCGCAATCGAAAATCGGCCGAAAACTGCCAATGCTTTGTGTGCAAAGTTCGCTCCAAAGATCTTTGTACGAGCCTCAAAATCTTTGTCTTGTGCAAAAATTAAAAAAAAACAGTGGCTTGGATCATAGTTTCTCAAGGTCGAAAGTCCAGGGGGGTGAAATCCCAAAATTTAGGGCCACTAAATTAAGAGTCTAGCCTTTTTTACAGGTCAAATATGAAAAATGGCTAAAACGTCGTATAAAGAATGTTTTAATGTAAAAAAATGCATTCTTAACTACTTTTTGTACCATTCTGACTAGTTTCGTTGCTTTTGTAAGTAAAAAATATCAGAATTCAACAAAAATTTAGACTTTTCAGATTAATTTAGGTTCATTCTAGGTATTTTTTGGGTAAATAAAACAGAAATGTATTAGTCGGCGCGAAGCGCCGAAAAAATTTTAGTATCTTCGCTGCTTTCATATTAAAAAATCATGCAGAAAATGTTTGATAGCTCAAAATCGTCCGACTGTGATTCAAGTCTCGGACCCTGAGGTGGGGGTAATACCCCCCTCACCCCCCTACGGGAATGTATGGCTTGGATCCATATTTGGATATGGTCTGTAGTTCGCCCCGTCCAATCCTCCAATGAAAATGCTTGGTTGTAAAATAACCCGCTTGAAAGTGATTAACCAGATTAAAACTAGATTTCCAGCTTTGAAAAGTGGTTTCCTGTCGCGAAATAATTTTACATTTAAAAATAGGGCTTTCTGATGAAAAAAGTGGCAAACCAGCTTATAAAAGTCATTTTCCAGGTCCAAAAAGTGGAATTTCTGGGTTTTATTGTACAAAACATAGCCCACTCAAACGACCCGTTCGCCCCGTCAAAAATTTAGCTCGGTTCGTCCGGACAGGATGGGCCGAAATGGGTGAATTGAATTGTCTAGGTATGCCGTGCACCAAGTGGCATTCTAATTTTTGAAATGCTTTTCATGTTTCTCAGGGTTTCATGTTAAGAGACCTGAAAACCCTGGCCATTACGGGATACTTACGGTTTAATTTGCATGAAAGCGATAACAATAAGGACAGTGGCATGACCTATCTTGTCTAAAAATAGGTATATGTATCATAGGTGCACAAGGTCAGGGTCAGCAGGGGGCTAAAATCTCAAAAATCCAAAACGATACGTTCAACCTTCACGAATTTTTTCGTTTTAACGACCAAAATAGTCAAAATAGCCTATAAAACGTCTTTTTTGCGGTAATTTCGCGTTTTTAAAGCATTTTTATTCCATTTTGACTGCTTCATATCAATTTTGGCAGTAAAAAATACAGAAAGTGATCAATTTTCAGCGCTATTTTGGTAAAAAAGTACGTAAAAATACTACTAATTCGGCGCAAGACGCCGGAAAATTTTCTTTACTGCTTTTGATCTCAAGAATGATGCACAAAATATTCCGTCAGCTCATAATCGCCGGACAGTAACTGTCTGGCTGACCCTTACCGGGGGAATGGGGTTAATACCTCCCCCCTATGTGCTTGTATGATATACATGTACTTCAAATAACAGACGTCATATGGTGCTTTGTCATGATTAGAGCAATCGGTATTGGTACAAAATGGCCTGAAGGGGTATGCTTCTCAAGAGTCCCGAGTTGGGGATGCCCTCACCTCAATGTGCCCGTGTGATTGCATGGTTCATGTGCAAACTTAATAGAGGGATGCAGCAACGGATTCGTGAAGCACTACGATTTGGACTAACAAAAAATAAACCAACTCTATTTACAATCAGATATATTTACATTATTACATTAAGTTTACAACACACAACGAATGTATTAGGAACATAGTAAACATCCCAAGCTCGACTCCAAAACTCGTAGAAATTCTTGATTCGCAGGCACGCGTCTCTGGGGGGAATGGGGGGTTCGGACCACCAAAATTCAGAAAAATCGGAAAAATATTAATTATTAAACGTTATTTTGTGCTATTTTTGGCTTTTTTTGGGCTTGGCCCTTCAAAAAATTGGTGTCGGTCCCTCCAAAATAGGACGGCCAGCTACGTGCCTGCTGATCCGGTGCGAAGCGGCAGAAAATTCAAGTTTACTTTACTTTAGTAGCTGAAAACTGTCCTAAAACTCAGTATTCACTGCTTTTTAAGTCGACTTCAAAAGGTTTAAATTTTTTCCTTTAAGGAATTAAGTAACCCTTGAGAAAAATAAAAATATTTTTCCATTTTTAGGAGGGGTCCGTCTCTCCCCCGGCTGCTTACACACCTGGCTCCAGTAATGCAGGTGGTACTACCTACATTATGTATGTACTTGTGAAGGAACACACGCCAGATTTAATATATAAAGGAAAAAGCTTACCCGTTTATTGTACAAGCAGGAAAGTATTAACGGAGGGCCGACAATGCTGAAAAATACATAATTGAATAAAGGAAATTCATTTAATACTAAATATTCGAAAACATTATAAACAAATCATAAAATAAAAATCTAATAAAAAGGTCTAAATCAAAGCTCTGAAAGTAAAGTGTTAAAAGTGAAAAGTGAAAAATGTGTGGTAAAATGATAAAAATGTGTAAAGTGTAATAATAAATGTGCGGCGAAATGATAAACAAAGCATACAAACAATGTATGCATAGTCTCAGGCCCGTGTGCAGGGGGGAGGAAGGAAGCCCTCCGGAATAGAAAGAAATTTTGTTTCTCCATAGGGTCCCCTAAAGGAAAAATGGACAATTGGCCAAATGCGTCTAAAACACCGCCAGAACAGGTTTTCAGCGTTTATTTGGGCTAGTACACTCCGAATTATCAGGCGCTTCGCGCCGGATTTATTGTTCATCTATGTTTTTGTCCTCTATTTCGCCTAAAATCGCTCAAATTTGAGCTTGACCTGCAGAATATGTCAAATTTTTCGGCGCATTGCGCCGAATCAAATATTACATATGTATGTGTTATTTTTCTCTGTAAAGCACAATGATTAAAGACAAAGACAGGAGTAGATACGAAATTAATCGTGAATTGAATGATGGTTAATTGGTTGAGTAGATAGCTTAAATGATAAATTTGCTTTGAAATTTTATTTTAAAATTTTTCTTCACAATCGTATAGAGCTCGTCGACATACGCTCAAAACTGCCTTTATTTTCCCCCTAATGTTTCTCGAGTTATCTAACCTAAAAAATTTACGCCCCCTACCCAGGCACGGATCTCTCGGGAGAATGGCTAAATTCGTACCCCTAAAATTCAGAAAAATCGGAAAAATAGAATTTTTTAAACGTCATTTTGTGCTATTTTTGGCCTTTTTGGGCTTAGTCCCCCCAGAAATTAGTGTTGGTCCCCCCGAAATAGGACGGCCAGCTACGTGCCTGCCCCCATCCCGAAATAAAATCCTGGATACGGGCCTGCATAGTCTACGAATTTCGTTTTTTCGACAAGAAAAGGGGTTTAAAAGATTCGAAGCCTTGATGGTGTAACGCTACCAACCGAGACTTTACTTTCCGACTTTTGCCGTTGTATACGCGTTATTTATAACTCGCTAATTGTTCAATAAGAATCAATTTTAATTTTGGTCAAAATTTGATAGTGGATACGCTTTGAAAAAATTTGAAAAATGCAAAAACAGGTTCGAAAAAGCTTCCGCCAGCTGTATTAAATCGGGCTTTAAAGCTGGCCGAAAATATAGGGATTAACGAACGACCCGCTTTATGAATAACCATCGAATTCTCGATTTTAAAATTTAAAAAATAATACAGTTTAAAAAGCACGGTTTCGTTAGAATCGAGAGAAAAGGCTAAAGAAAAAAACAAAAAATGAAAAGAAGTTAGGAAGGCTAGAAGGCCGATCGACTTCAGGCGATGGGAAATTCCTAGACTGTTAAATGAATAACCTCTTCTCACTTTACGCTTTACAGATTTTATAGTACACATGCTACATATAGCGGTAGTAAGAACAAATAAGAACGATTTGCTTCCCGTCTTTTCAGAAAATTGTTTATGAATTAATTATGAATAATTTGATAAATTAAGGACCATTTTAATAATAATTGCTAATTAGTGCATAATTGAAAATAAATTTGAGTTAGAAGATAATAAAAAAATTAAGAAAAGCCAGCTGAATATTCAATTGCTACCAGCAACGAATCGACGTGAGATAGTCGAAAGCGCGACCTTCAAAGAAAGCGCAAATGAATAACGAAGCAGCAGGCCTCCGAGGCAGCTGCATTGCTTCCGTTTCGGACATGCATTTCACGTTATACGACTCTTTTAGTAAAATCTGAAATAAAACTTTAAATTAACGAAGTAGAGGGTGTCACGAAATGATAGGCCCCTCGAAAGTCGACTTCACAGTACGGTAAAAAAATCTGTTGGTGCCATAGTTGCCCGAGGTCAAAAGTTCAGGAGGTGAAATCCCAAAACTTGGGACCACTAAATTTAGAGTTCTAGCGTAATATATCTTATTTATAACATATTTTCGGTTTGGGGAATATTCGTCTGTCTCCGACTTTTCGCCCCCAACTTTACGCCCCCGACATTTCGCCCCCAACGTTTCGCCCCCGAAACTTCCGCCCCCAAACATTTAGCCTCTCGGATGTTTCGCCCCAAACATTTCGCCCCTCGGATGTTTCGCCCCCAAGTGAGCTGTACAATAAACGGGAGTATGCATTATACATGGACAGCCTCAGAATTCGGGAGGACATAATGTCCGCTTTTCTTCTTTTCTATTTTCAATCTTTTTTGAAATAAACAAAAAAGAATTTTTATTTTTTTCATTTTTAATCTCGATGAGTTTTCAATATTTTCGTTTCTCATTTTTAGATTTCTTTAAACAATTTTTCAACCATATTTGAACAGTTTTTTAACCATATTTTAACCATATTGCTGCTTCATTTTTTATTGTCAACAAGAAAACCAGAATTGTCAAATAAAAACAATGCTTTTAATTGCGAAGTAAAACGAAAACACAAAGATAAAGAATGCTGTCGAATAAAAACGTGAACAATCCAAAATTCAAACCCAAATGGCATGAATGTCATCCGCCGTTCGTTTGGGGAATACATAAATATAGTTTTCGTAGACTAGCTTCCTCTTTCCTCTTTTCGAAATGACTGAATCCATTAAGCAGATCTTACACCAACTAACTGACTCACTGCCATTTGGTCCTCTTTATATAGTTTTTGAATGACTTACATAACGTGTGGTCGCAAAGGAAAGGTCCTGGAATGAAAATATCACTACAAAGATAATGTAATTATGTAAGGTCAAGCCAAAATCTCTGCAAATCTTTATCGAATAAACAAAAAAATTACGTCTTTGCTTGCCGACCGGGAGAAATTATAATTAGGTACTAGAGCTGTGCCGGGGCCGCCTTTTTTTGCCGGGGCCGGGGCCGGGGCCTGGCCGGGGCCAAGTAAAGCGTGCTTTACCGTGTTCATAGTACGACCCTACCCTACCCCTTATACCTATGTACATATATATTCTTGCTAGTAGATATGCGCGTCAAGCGTTAATATTTGTTGGGATTACAAGATATAACAGAACATGGGCATTGGGAGGCTTGGGACGTGGGCGTGGGGGGTTAGGGGTATGCATCCCCCCAGAAGTTGGAATACCCCCCCCAGAATTCAATTTTTGAAATTTTTTTGCATTTTTAGCGATTTTTTGATGCCAAGGGATAGTGCTCGACGAGAAACGTCGGAAAATGGTGTTTTTCACCACCACCCCCAGAAATTTTTTCACACTCCCAAAATTTCGGTGCTGCCCACCTATGGTCTGAATTCACACTCTCCCCCCAAAAAACCCCCAGAATTCACACTCTCCCCCCAAAAAAAATCCGCTAGACGCCCCAGAAATTGATTTTCAGAATTTTTTGTGTTTCTGCGATTTTTTGATGCTAATGGATAGCTCTCATTGAGAAACGCAAGAAAACGGTGTTTTTTCGCCCTACCATATATTATCAGGCGCTTTTTGACTTCGAAAAGTTTTGGAACCCTATAATTTTTGAGCGGCCCATGTATGGATTTAACTCCTCTGACTTGGACGCGTTTTTCAATTAGCTTTACTTCGCACTTTTTTAGGCTTATTATTCTATTTGTTCTGATAGACGTAGCTGTCTGCTACCAAGCAAGCTGGAAAGCTCGGCTATATGAATTGCAATTCAAAATATGTCAATTTTGATTATTAACTAGAAATTTGCACCAACCTGACATAATAAAATAAAGATTTGAATCAGCAAGATGTGTGGTGTTGCTTGAAATTGAGCTTGAAGGTAAATCTGCTCAAAACATTATCAATTTTCTACATTATAATCAATGATAACACTGGCCCCGGCCCCGGTGCCGGGGCCAGCCTGGCCCCGGCCGGGGCCGGGGCCGGGAGCCCAGCCCCGGCACAGCTCTATTAGGTACATAAAAAATATGCTTACGAAGGTCAAGCGAATTCCTGAGAATGTAATGGCAAATTAAAAAAATTAGGGCAAACAAAATTGCAGGGACAAGTTGATTGGTGCAGTATAACGAGATATTTATTGGGGGCGAAACATCCGAGGGGCGAAATGTTTGGGGGGCGAAACATCCGAAGGGCGAAATCTCTAGGGTCGAAAGTTCCGGGGGCGAAACATACTTGGGGGCGAAATGTCGGGGGCTCAATGTTGGGGGCGAAAAGTCGGGGGCGAAATGTCGGGGCGAATCTTCCGGATGCCATATTTTCTACTTTCGTTCCCGAAAATCGTGCAGAAAATGTTTGATAGTTCTAAATCATCTGACAGTGACTTGGGTTTTGGGCCCTGAGGTAGGGAATACACCCCCCCTATTTGAATGTGTGGTTGGCAGTGTTTTTTGTACAAGGTCCTTTGTAAATGTACAAAGACGGTCCCGAAAAGTCTTTGTGCATCGGAAAAAATCTTTTCCGAATACAAAAAAAAACGTGGTGATTGGTACCATCTTTTAGAGCACATAAATCTGCTTAAGTATTATAAAACAAGATACACTTTGCAAAAAAACGCCTTCACAAGTAGCTTTGAATAAGATCTATCTCGTTAAATTTACAAAGGAAGAAGTGGATAAGCACATGCATGTGAAATCTAACTCTTTTCTGCAAAAAAAAGTTCAAAACATTTGTACAATAGTGTTAACTAAATTAGGATATGACACATAAAGATTGAGGAGTCTCTTTTGTTTAATGTCTAAGCACGTCGGTGAAGTTTGGAAGCGGTAAAACGAATTTTTAAATCGATGTAGTCGTAAGAATTGAAAAACTGAAATGGGTTTTGTTTCTGATCAGTAAAAAAATAATCGTTGAGATTGCGTTATGAAAAAATAAGTATCCGACGCAGTACTGAATACTCTACAGCAGTAAATTGTATATTTTCCATGCTGAGAAGTTGCTTTTCGAAAGGGGCCCAGGCACGTATCTCTATGGGGAAATGGAGGGTCGGACCCCCTAAAATTCAAAAAAATCAGAAAAATAGGACTTTTTAAACATTATTTTGTGCTATTTTTGGCCTTTTTGGGCTTAACCCCGAAAATTGGTATGTATTGCTCCCCCCAATTAGGACGGCCAGCTACGTGCCTCAAGAGGTCTATCATTTCGTGACACGCTGCATATGAAAGACCGATCCATCAGATAGCAGCGACTTCCAAAAGCCGAAATCAATTACTATGAATAAATGCAAAGTGTGCAAGAAGAAAATGTAAGCAAGCGACATTACGAAATGCTGACAAGCCACGAAAATTCTTTAAAGTCTTCAGCGCAGTAATTCCAGATTTTGAAAGTCCCAGATTTTCGTTACATATATACCTAAACATCTTTCATATCATAATTTCTCTACCAAAATTAGGATTTTGATTGATGAATCCGAGCGAGAACCCTATTAAAATTTTAAGCTTTCTTTATAACATAGGGACATTAGAATCATAAAATGTCTTGTTTCCATGGCGCAATGTTACTGTCTGAGGTCGCTTTGATCCCGCTTCATTATTCTATTCCAGCTGAGCTTCACGTATGAAGTTACTATTCGAAATTTATAATAAGCAGAGTGATCGTTGCAAACTTTTAGAAAACATTTCACTATTTACGGAGGCAAATATTTTCTATAGTTATATTTTCTGCAGGATAGTATATTTATTTTTGCATTTAATCTAGAAGTATGTTTTCCAGTGGTAGCAAATCATTTCGTGCATAGTTTTCCAAGGTCAAAAGTTTAGCAAGGAGTAAAATCCCTAAATTCAGAAATACTACATTTAAAGTTCGAGCCCTTTTTGCAGGTCAATATGAAAAAAGATTAAAACATCATAATGCAACGTTTTAATGTGGAAAACTGCATTTTTAGTACTTTTTATTCACTGATTCAAATTGTCACTTTTATAAGTGAAAAATATAAGAAATCATCGGAAATTTTAACTTTTTAAATTATTTTTGCTACTTTCGTCCCAAAAAAAATCCCCAAAAATGTTTGATTGTAGCAACCCGTCTGACAGTGACTCGAGTCTTGGACCCTGAGGTGGGGATAATTCTCCTGGGAACATGTGAGCCGGCAGAAGGGGTGAAATTCTAAAAATCTAAATTAGTAAATTCAGGGGTCCAAGCTTTTTTGCTAGTCAAATAAGAAAAAGGTCATTAAAAACGCTTTTATGTATTATGTAAGACCCCGTTTTTTTGTATTAAACCCACTTTGGCTGCACTATGTCGTTTTGAATGATAAAATATACAAAAATTGATTAACCTGGTGAGAAAAATGTCTGACCCTAAGGGAGACTTCTCTCTACGTGCAATTATGATACCCATCCCAATAATTAAAACAAAATAAAGCCTCGGTCACTACCGATCGACAAGTATCGAAGTTTTCCTTTTGAGCCGGTTTTAGCGCTGTCGACCGGTTCTTGTTCAATAAAATAAATCAAAGTAGAAACCGGGCTACTTGTTGTATCCATACTTGATATCGTCTGGTCGTCCATATCGCTCGCTAACTGAGCCAAAGTAAACAATCTATTACCAATAATAAAAACATTAATAGGCAATAATATGTAGGTAATAATAGGAATAGGTGATAATAATAATAATAATGATGATAATAATAATAATAATAATAATAATAATAATAATAATAATAATAATAATAATAATAATAATAATAATAATAATAATAATAATAATAATAATAATAATAATAATCGAAATTGATCAGAAAGCGCTGTATGAGGATTGAGACTATCACAGATTTTTCTTCGGAAAAAGGACTGATGGGAGGTTCCACCCGCACGCGGGCAGCACCCTAAACTATTGGGTTAAAAAAATTTCAGAGCTCAAATAAAGACTAAAAAAATTTATGGATGGTTAAAAATACTGATTTGCAACGTCTATAACTATGATTTATCCATTAGCATGGAAAGGCAAAAAACTTATAAATTGGATTTTCAGGCGTCAGACTGCGTTTTTTGATTCTGAGCTCCAAAGAATCCCTCTCAGGACTAAATGCGATTCTGCCCCTCTACAGGATGAATGTTAATTCTGCTCCTCCACATGATGGATGTTAACTCCCCACAAAATCCTGTTGGGTGCTAACAAATGCAAAACATGAAAGCATTAACACTACAGTATTATGCTATTTTGCACTTTTCTGCTATTTAAAAGAAAGCGGCTAGGTAAGCTTTTGTCTGCCTGCCTGCAGGTACGAGCATTCATGATCTAAAATTGGGTCTGGGAGGTTTCATTCCCCTCCAAGAAAAATTTTCAACCCCCCCCCGAATTCGCGATTTTTCGTTTCCTAAAATTTCCTAAAACTTCGCAGAAAAAAAGTGCTTTTCAAAACACTTTTATCAATGCACTTGCTCAAAAGTGTCAAATTTTTGGCGCTTCGCGCTATATATACTCGTGTTTTAACTATATTTTGTTAATTTATTCGACTTTTTGGTAGGGATGTCCCGGAGCAGACTGTTTAGCGGGGGTCGGGGCTTATGCAACGGCACCGGGGCAAGATGTTAGGTACACATTGTATGCAGACCCTATACATGTGTACACATAAGATTATTATTGGTATTTTATGCAATAGTACTTATCAATTTAGTGCGGAAAGGTATTTATTAATTAGTTCTTGTCTTATAGAGGCTTTAAATCAGTACTTTAGAAACTGGGAGAATAGCAAAAACCTTTCGAAAAGTATCAATGATGCTTCTGATCCTGAATCAGTCGATTTAAATTATTACAATTATTCACGCAAAATCTTAAATTTGAGGTAAGCTTCAGAGTTTCAAAATAT